>OMPB01049792.1:0-12955 GCA_900312615.1 Stylephorus chordatus | reverse complement strand
GTACCCCAGGAGGAAGACACGCGTGTGAGACGTCTGAGCGTACCCCAGGAGGAAGACAAGCGTGAGACGTCTGAGCGTACCCCAGGAGCGGAAGACACGCGTGTGAGACGTCTGAGTGTACCCCAGGAGGAAGACACGCGTGAGACGTCTGAGCGTACCCCAGGAGGAAAGACACGCGTGAGACGTCTGAGCGTACCCCAGGAGGAAGACACGCGTGTGAGACGTCTGAGCGTACCCCAGGAGGAAGACACGCGTGTGAGACGTCTGAGCGTACCCCAGGAGGAAGACACGCGTGAGACGTCTGAGCGTACCCCAGGAGGAAGACACGCGTGAGACGTCTGAGTGTACCCCAGGAGGAAGACACGCGTGTGAGACGTCTGAGTGTACCCCAGGAGCGGAAGACACGCGTGAGACGTCTGAGTGTACCCCAGGAGGAAGACACGCGTGTGAGACGTCTGAGCGTACCCCAGGAGGAAGACACACGTGTGAGACGTCTGAGCGTACCCCAGGAGGAAGACACGCGTGAGACGTCTGAGCGTACCCCAGGAGGAAGACACGCGTGGAGACGTCTGAGCGTACCCCAGGAGGAAGACACGCGTGAGACGTCTGAGCGTACCCCAGGAGGAAGACACGCGTGAGACGTCTGAGTGTACCCCAGGAGGAAGACAAGCGTGAGACGTCTGAGCGTACCCCAGGAGGAAGACACGCGTGAGGCGGACGTAAAAACGCGAGCCACTCGTCCTGCTGCGTTTTCTTTTCCCCCACTTGCGCGCGTAGCGAAGCGTAGAAATACACAATTTAAACAGGGTTTCGACTATGTTGGCCGGCAAGATTCCAGTTTACCGGCCAAACGGAACATACTAAACAATTAAGTTGTCCTGTGTTTAAAAAATAAATGATTTATTAACGAGAAATGGATGCACAAATAAAACGATTAAAGTAATGTCTTTGTTTTGTTGAGACGAGGTTTCAGTTTCCCGATTGATAGCATAGCACTGAAGCGATTGAATATTGTCAACGTGTCACGTTTGTTGTCTCTGTGATATTTTATTCCTGGAGATGGAAGAGGAAATGCACGATCGCTCTTCCCCTGTTTACAACAGGCTCTAGTCAGACAACAACAGATACAACATCAGGATAAAGAGGACGAATTATAAGTAGGTCTACAGCGAAATAGCCACAAAACACGGATTCGGATTTATCTGTTCAGTAGCTACAACAGAGCTTGCGTATTCAATCGATCTAAAACAATAAGCAAACAAATTCAACTATACATCACTGCATGGATCACTTATTAGCCTACCCATAACTGAACTAGATAACTTCTGAAACTGTTCCAAAAGTTTGTTTGCTGGTTTTGTATCTACCGTAAACAAAGATAAAGCCCGATATAAATGTAATGACACACGACTGCTGCTGCAGTTTATCACGACTGAAAGCGCTTCCTGTGTGAATTGAAATTTTTACGCTGACGGAGCGCTGTCGTGTCGCTGACGTGACGGGTGCAGTGTGTACTAGGCGTAAGAGGAAAAAAAACAACATGAATATGTGAACGTGCTACATCTTAGATGCTGTGTTGGGTGTCTTTCTCCCTACCCACTACCGAGGGGAAAAAGATCAACTGTCGACCATGGTTCCCAACAACCGTCGGATCGGCTCAAAACCACTCCAATGTGATTCAATCTGAGGAAGTTGTACTTTTCTCCCATTTCAAAATGTAGTAAGACATTTGAATCAGGGAGGACATGACGTGGCCTGGCTCTACTCACCTCCTCCCTCCTCTCCTCGGAGGGGCCCTTGAGCTCGCGGGCCTGATCGTCCGCCGGGTCAAACAGGTAGATGTAGTCCGAGGAGTAGCTGACCAGCACCTCCTTACTGTCCCCGCTGTAGCACAGCGACGTCACGCGGCACGACTTGTTGGACAGGTGGGCAGGGACAAATCTCACGCACATGCCCGTTGTTCCGCGGCCCATGTAGTTACCTGGGCGACCGAAGGGAGTTAAGAGTGTCAGAACCGAGGCGGGATCACGAGAGGTGGGGGTCGAGTTACAGCAGCTTCAGCAGCTATGTGGATGTCACGTTTCCACAGAGGTTTCCTCTGTTTGAAATTTTAGAGGGGTAGTTTGGGTTGCAAGGGCAGATGAAACACTTGGGTTAAGCCTCCAGAGCGGCGTCTTAGCAGCCTGTCTAAACCGGGTGTTCTTGTTTCTGACCTGCTCTATGGTGGGCAAAATTAACGGCACAGTCAATAAACTTAAAAGTAAAAAAAAATAAAAATAAACTGAATTGAGAAACGGCTGTATGACTCCATCTGTGGCATATATTTGTAATATATTTGATGATTTTGTTCAAAGTGCACCGATACTTCGACCACTGTTGTCCTGAGTACCAGGTGTGTGGCAATATTGATGAAATCAAAGTTAGGACGTTCGCCACGTCCAAATTGAATAAGACATGAGCGTACTACCTGTGGCCCTGGTCCCCAGCATGCGTCTGTCGTAGATGCGCACAGAACTGTCGGAACAACCCACGGCCAGGTAGTAGGGCACCAGGGGGGAGATGGATATAGAGGTTGCTGCCCGGCGACAGTTTATCAGGATGTCCTGAAAGACAAAACAGCACAGGTTAAAATTAAAGGAGAGTGAGGCGGGTTCACCCCAAAGGTTTTTACCTTGGGCTCTAAAACAGCTGTTCTTGGACTGTAAACTGATGCCATATGGGCGTGTGGGTGAGCGGGGCTAACCCTAACCCCATGGATTAGCCGGGTGGGAAACAAGGTGGCCTATATGGCAGGGGAACCTAAATTATTCTATACCAATGGACAATTTGATTAAAGTGTTCATAATTTAAGCCTACAGTCAAGAATCAATTCAAGAGCAGGCCTCTCCGAAGCATAATCCTTAGCTGTTAGTACAAAAAGTTTCTCTACCTTTTAAACTCTGGTTTTCCTTTCAGGAAAAACAAACAAACATGTTATAACATTACTAAATCACCTAAGTTTGTTTAACAATGAATGTTGATATCAAGCAACACAATCTATCTAATTGATTCGTCTATTTACACACAGCATTGTTTTTTTTACAAGGCTCTAAATAAGATTGAAGGCTGATTTCAAAGTAAAGTTGTTAGTCCCAAAGTGGAAAATGATGCCCAAATATCTGGTGGATTCAATGTAAAAGTAGAAATATCATAAGCAACAAAATAATCGACATAAATGTTGATTTCAGTAATGCACTTGTGTTCATACATAACACAGCTCAAAGCTTTTTAAAGTTTATATTCTGTATGAAATGAATCACACGGGTCATCAGAGCAGAGCACAAAAAAAAACAACATAAGAATTCAAGGGTACATTCTCATTTGACAGGTGTTCTTTTGTTTTGTTTTGTTGTTCATTGGTTTAGTTGCTCAATTATACAAGTACACTCTACTTAGGATTCTAGGAGCACCAAGGGCACTTGCTCTCGCGCAGAGATTTCCTGAATCACCATGAGCAGTAATGTAGGTCAGTGGGTTCTTAAGAGTGTTTTGGAGATGCTGGGGCTGGATCGTAGTTTTAACCCCTTGGCCCACTCAACGATCAGTTCTAGCGGCAATTACAGCTAAATTATTGTCGTGACACCATAGACAAATTGAGTGACGGTTGGGAGATAGCTGCCCGACTAAGTCATGGAGAAAGCCCAGGGAGATACACTATTTATATTCCAACGCAGCTGAACCAAAACAAGCATGCACCAGGGAAAAGCTACGAAGCAGACTAGATAAAGACAAAACGAGAATTTAGTAAAAATACAGAACAAATGAAAACATTCTAGCCAACTGTGGACAAAAACACAAGTGACTAGGATGACACTTGAGCCCATGTGACCGCAAACCTCTAACTAAAAGGAGAGAGCCTCTCTTGTCATGACTATCACCATACATCTTTGCAGTCTTCTTTAGTGCAGCTGGTCTTCGTTCGCAGGTCAAACCATCGCACTGTTCCATCCTCTCCGCATGACAGGAACGTATATGGATCGTTTGGTACCGTCATAATCTAAAACAATGACGGCAAATGTCAAAAAAGGTCAGCGCAAAAGATAAAGTGACAGACAAAACAAACTTCAGTTCCATGATTTGCTTCTTATGGCTGGAGATTGACTCTTTTCCCCTACCTCATAAGCGGTACCATAATGGCAGGAGAACTGACACTGCCTGTTGAACTCCAGACTCTTCTCGGTGTGGGTGTAGTAGATGATGCCATCCCCAGAGCAGGAGATGATCTCCCGGTCGTTGGTTTGGGGCATGAACTTAGCACTGAAGATGTTCGCCCGGTGACCTGACCGTATCGACTTTTTGACCTGAGGAATAGGAGAGGAGAATGTGTGTGTGCGTGTTCAGGGCATAGCTGCTTTAGCTTCATTTATTAATTTAGTTTTGAAGTATGTAGGGCATTCATCTTACAACAAGGGACACAATGGATTTGCAGTGGAAATGTACATTAGTGTCGTTTTTAATCTTCCAGGTGTACCTTTCTGTTGTAAGGGTTGGTGATGACAAGAAAGGTATCGTCAGACCCTGACAGGATGTATTCTCCTGTATCGTTCCAGGATATCGTGTTGACCTATGGAGAGAAAAACAGGGAAATACTTTTTATCTCAAGTAGTGGCTAATCACGGCCCTTGGAATTACTGATGATGTGTAGGACCACAAATCTCCTGAACTAAACTTCGGGAATAGAAATGGCTGTAGAATACACACACTGCTACAAAGAGCATCATGTGTTGCAATATGGCTGTACTCAATTGATCCATTTTAATTTCCACTGTGGTATCATCGGAAGTCAACTTAATTTATGTGGAAACCACAAGTCTTTTCTCATTATTTCACACAGCTATGGTTGATTCAAAGTCTTTAATGACACGTGGAACACTGGAATTTCACTGAGTTGCTAATGCCTCTTTACAACGCCAGTCTCAAAGGTTCTTTGTATTTTCTGCATATCACCTGACAACAAAAGCTAGGTTGAAAGATGTACATAGTTCCAATTTTCAAGTGTGCAATCTCCTGCTCCCTCCCATCTCCCCTCTACTTCCCTACCCTGACTGGTATGTAATTAAAGCTTCGGAGATGGACAGTAACAGACAGGCCGAATCACGACCAGGGAGGGAATAGGGGGATCTAAATGTAGCGTGCTATGCAATGCATCGGATCCCCGATAACCTGCACTTGTTGTCCTCACCAGAGGATATAATGACGACACGGGTGTGTTGTCACTACAATCATTTTGGAGAAGGCAGATCCAGGGACAAGCATCGTAAAATAATAATAAGAAGGCAGTTACAGTTCAAAATACATTTGAAACACTATTCAGGTGTTATTCAGGTATGGAAAGTAAACCTACAAACTGCACTAAACGGGAATGCACACGAGTCTGTGTGATCCTGATTCTCAGCAGTGGGAAACCTATCCATTGTGGAATGGAGCCCTTGTTGGGTGTCTACGCTCTGTGGCTGCTGCTGCTGCTTTGGTAATGCTGTGCAGGACAAGGTGACTGACAGTTGGGGAAATGGAGATGAGCTGTGGGCTGGTACGAGCGCTTCAGCTTTCCTAGAGGCATCACTACCCTGGCCAGAGTCCAGCGTTCTGCACAGAGCAACACTCTCTGACTGGCAGAGAGGACTTGTGACACAATATAATCTTACGCAAGAAAGTCATTAGATACATTAGCAGACAGAAAGACACAGAGTGAGAGAGACACACACACACACACACACACACACAAAGCAGATACCAAGGAATGACTCAAACATCGGATTGTGCACTTACACAGCCATCATGAACATTCAGCGTAGCTTCAAGTTTAAGGCGCTGCACAAACTCTCTTCTGCCTGGAAGAAACAGGAAAAAAGGCAAGGCTTTAACAGGCCACCTGGTTAGTGCAACAGCTTGTATGGTCTACCTGCTAAATTCGCTGAATGGCAGCACAGGTGGTTTGTCGTTAAATGTCAAATTTAACATATGCATCCAATAGTTCTGAAGCATCGGGTAATGTATTATTCATCCAGAGCAATCCACTCACACATCTGCTGCCACCATTAGAGGGTATATAGAGTAGACCCACTTGTGCTGCTGTGCTTTGTAAATAATAGGGTAATGCTTCTGAAACAAAGCTGCAAGATTCCACTTCAAAATATCAGTCAAGGCTAACACATTAAGCAAAAACAGTTATGTATAAAAATATGTAAAAAAAAAAAAAAAAGGAAAAACCAATCAATGTAGGTCTACTACAAAAGACAACGTGGTATTTAGGAAGTTTTTATAGCATTTATATACGTTAAGTCTACTTAAGTACTTCTAATAGCCCTTTAAATCGTGCTACTTTGGAATGTGGAAGTCTTCAATCCCAATCATCACCATGCATAACCCATCTGATTTCAAAGCTCTCTGCCATCTGTCTCCACCACCTTCTCCTGTAGTCAGGGAACTCCCAGTTGGTGAATTGTTTCCCATTTGCTATGCTCTCCGGTGGGCATAAGTGTTCCTTAAATGTGTTTTGTAGGCATTCGGCATGCCCTTCCTTGTTGCCCCTGTACCCATTTGAACCAATTAAATCATTGAACAGGTCTGACCCATAGGTCACCCCGTGCATCCACTAATTCCAGACAATGGCAGCTCCAACTACAAGCTCCGTGGTATCTACCTCACTTCAGGGCAAGCACTGCATTCCTTAATACACTGTATAAAGTTTTAAACCTATCCGACTAGTATTTTGCCCGCAGTGCTGCTCTTTGGGGTTCTCCGGAATCCTTTGCATCACTATAACTGTTCAACAAACTCACCCACAAAGACTGTTTTTTCTACAAAGAGGAACTGATAAGGTCATAATATTTTACTATGCCGGTAGTTAAAGGGTCAAGAAAACGTTATTACAGTGATCGATAGAAGCCTATAGCAGTAAACATAAAAATATAATTAATTACCTTTCTGTTTCTACCTACCTGACAAATTATGAATCTGATTAAATAACATGTATAACTGTACGAAATGATTGTTCTCCTGTAAATATTTGGTCTTCAAGCATCAGACATAAAACCTTGTTTACCTGTGAAGAAATGAATAGCCCTTTGATGGTTGAAAATATATGTGCATACCTGATTTTATCTACCGTAAAAAAAATGTTGGTGTTGTTCTTACCTAAATAGTTGGTCCTGATGAAATTAGGCTCGTTGTATCCAATTGAACGTTTATTAACATCCCAAACCAAATTGCCAGAACAGGACATTGTGATCGACCGAAGCTTTTTAACAATAACATTGAAATTCTAAGCTATTTCTACCTTTTTTTAAATGCGACCTCAATGTCGTCGCTATTATATAGCAATCTAAATGGGTCCCAGCTTGTTTTGGCAGCGGTAGCAAGCTAGGACATGCAAAATTAACATCGCTCGTAATAAAAATCTCGCTGTCTGCCGCTCTCTTTGCTGTCCTCTTCGGTGTTAAGTATACGATGTACACCCGACGATGTTTGCTACCTGTCTTGTTAGCATAGCTTAGTTTACTTCTGCATACATCGTTCTTGCAGCAACCAATATTTTAAGCCCCCAAAGCCCAACAGACACAAACAACGCGATACGCGCACTCTGAGTTTGTGTGCGCATGTTTTATGTTTTGATTCGCTTGTAGCTTTCGTGTGGAGCGGTGCTTCACTATTCCTACAAAATCCAAAAACAAACTAAAATATAACCGCTAGCGGTAATGAGACGGGGTCCTACAAACATGGTAAAGCTGGACAAACAGTAGGCAGGACCAGCTTATATCAACCATATAATGTGGCATGTGGCTTGGAAGGGGTGGTGGAGGGGTGGGGCATCATCTTGCCTACAACACCAAAATGTCAGGCCTGTCTGATTATATGAAACCGCCATCTAACGTGTAGATCAGTATATCTTTTAACCTAGCACATTTTCTGTGACACACTTTTTAGACATGATTTTGGACAACGTACATAACCTAGCTTGAGACGATTCAACTTACGGTTCATGAGAAATATGACTTTGAATTGAAATATGAACAACAGTTAGCATAAAGTGCTAAATTTACAAAGCCACAAATCACACAATTTTTAACGCAGCAACTTGTCCTTATCACCCTTGATGCACAAGTGACTGACAAGAGTATACATGCGTGATGGTGACTGAATCTTACAAAGCATTCATGAGAAGATGAGTTTTAAAGCGCTATATTAGCATTAGCTTCCCGCCAAAATGCTCATATTTCAGATGTCCATATGTGTCCAGATGTCCATTTCCTTGTTTTTCGATATATGCAAATGCTTCGAGATATGACAACATGGTAGTATCCTCTTCATGCCTCAATATCAAATCCCTGGATTGTTATTGTAAAAAGATATAAGCGTTTGAAATTAGTGGCCAACATTTTTTTCAATTTAAATTTAAAATTAAATTTCTCCGCCATCTTGAATTGGATCTCTTATCTTTTATCACCCTATGTAGACAGGCACCATACATGTGTGTCGAATTTCGGACCTACGCCTGATTTTAAGTTTATTTTTATAGGTTTTGGCAAATTTTCCACCTGCAGAAAAATCCATCATGGTGGACTTTATGGGTTCTTGATGCAAATTTGTTCCCCATGAGGAAA
The DNA here is from genome assembly GCA_900312615.1 of Stylephorus chordatus. Classification (NCBI taxonomy): domain Eukaryota; kingdom Metazoa; phylum Chordata; class Actinopteri; order Stylephoriformes; family Stylephoridae; genus Stylephorus; species Stylephorus chordatus. The sequence goes on along the minus strand of OMPB01049792.1, from coordinate 4,313 downwards.
GACACAAGTATACCAAGTTTCATAAATTTTCATCAAAATGCTAGCATTTTCAAATTTTCTTTTTGAAGCGGTTACTGTAGCGCCACATATGGACGAATCAAGGTAATTCTTTCTGCCATAGTTACTCTTGGTCTGTAGTTACTGTATGCTGAAATAGAGCATTTTTGGTCAAGGGCTTTTTGAGTTATTTGACCATTTCAAGGAAAATAATAATAGTGGAAAATAATATCAACAGATACGATAGAGTGGTGAAGTGATGTCGTCATTTTGTAGGCTTTAAGTTAGCATTTCCGCCATCTGGTGTGTAGTCCAAAATTCCTATGAGAAAAATTAATGGGTTTTGCGAAAAATGCCGAAAATAAGCTCTGTGTTTAACAGAGACTCACAGAATAGAGTACGTTTTGTTCTAAAAGTTAAAATACATCAATGAAGATGGGTTTTGTGAATTTTGAAGCCCTTAGTTGTCGATGTTGTTGCGATAGCTAACCGTTATTGAAACTGGACTACACAAAGGCTACACTGCTCAACATGCCCGGACTGATGATGATTCTCGCCCCGCTCAATGCTTTTTTTGCTTGTCTTTAAAAAAATACATTAAATGAGTAATCGAATTTGCCATGATGCTAATGGTGATAATGTGATAGCTAATTGTGCCATGAATTACACATATGATAATTTTGCAAGTCAAGAATGTCGCAGTTTGTCGTAAAACTGTTGAAGTACTGCGAAAATACGTAATTAGAAAGACTACACACATGGCCATGTTGGTGTTGGTGACGTATTCTGTGCAAGACGAGAGATGTAGTTCACTGAGCGGTTCCGGGGGTCTGGAACTTCGCCACTCTATAGAGTGGCGAAGTCCCTCCCATGGGACCTTGGAAGCGCGAAAAAAAAAAAATACATCTCTCATCTTCACGTCTTGCACACAATGCACAGTATAGGCCTATGTCACCAACACCAACATGGCCGTGTGTAGTCTTTTTAATTACATATTTAATTACACGTTACAGTTGCCCTCCAAAGGGCAACTGGGAGTGCAATAGGTGCCGAATGGGCAAACAATTATTATTGAACATTTTGTTTTAGGATAGGATAACCCCTTGAGATGTATCTCGTTTTCGAGGGGGTCCTGTCCACATTCATGTTTTGAATGTAATATTAATGTAATGTTTAGTAGCAGTAAGTTCTGTGAGCATTTCGCCATGAAAAAAAAAAAAAAAAACTTTCGGTGGACACGGCCGGGAAACACTGAGCTAATGTTAGGTAACCCAAACAGTCAGCCAAGGATCATTGGTGAGACCATAATCAGTCGTGTTCAACATTAGAAAAATAGTGGGCTTGCTTAGCGTGCTAGGAAAGACACTGTATTCAGCTGTATTACGGAGGGCAGATTTATTTAGCGGGTGTGATCCCGCTAAATAAAGGAGGTTTTTCAACCCAGTTGAAAATGGAACGTTCAATTTAAAATGACTACTTCTCCAAAACGAAAGAATGGACATATTTAATACATGTATCTTAAAGGAGCCCGTTTTATCCAAACACTTTGTCATTTTTCGAACAGAATCTGATTGATGAGCCTGCCCCCTGCCCTAGATAGCTTGGTGTTCTAGGTCACAATCTTTACATTGACAATATTACCAGATAGGTTTCGGTTTCTGGTTTTGGCTGTTGACGGACAGCTACTTCGGCCAATCAATCTTACTGGTAGCAGATTTTGATTGGTTGGAGTTAAATTTGCTCCCGTACCCCTAATCTATTATGGATTTTGGTGATTTAAAAAAAAAAAACATCATAATTTATTGTTTACCATCAATACATCATGACAAATGCAAATATTATAACAAAAAATACATAGAATTCTCGCAGCATACCCCTCCTTTAAATGCCCTCTTGTCCAAATAACATAAAACCCCAGAAAAAGTGAAAATCACTGCTTTAACAATTTGAGCTACCACCATGAAAATTGGACAGTAGAGGCATTGTATTAGCACCTTGGATGAGTTTGACAGTCGGCGACCTTCTATTTTCAAGGTCACTAGGGGTCATTATATGATAACTTCTTAACAATTACATCTGAAAGCAAAGAAAGCCTTATTGTTTCAAATGGTTTATTAAGCGAGAAAGAATTTGTTCACATGCCTTAAATAGTATTTTTTAACTATTTGGAGTACTTTAGTTTGAAGCTTGAGTTCAGTACATTGCTAATGGCTGATCCTGTCTGCCTTATAAGGTAAGGGGCATTCTGATTAGCTGAAATTACTCTGAAATAAAATTTGACAACGAAAGTTTATGAGAAACACAAATAGAATTGGGACACAGCTAATGCAAGTGGCCGATGGGGTCTTAAGGGCGATGACGCCCGTTATATTTTGTTATTATTATTATTATTATTAATTTATTTAGTTTCCACATAAACATTTTTTTCTGAACACGTTTCTGTTTGTTGGCAGTCTCAAGTGAATCATATTTTTTTATGAAAACTAAAGTTACGTTTCATGAATTGATTAGGCAAACGCTAGGGAGTACTATACCGCAAACCAATCAAAAACCATGTCAAAAACTCGTGCTAGCGTCACATAACTTGAAGTCTGCGATGGAAGCTCTGAAGCTGCGGATACTGCTGTCAGGTGTTTAATTTCATATTCAAATGCATTTTTTTTCTTTTTAATAGTAATACTTAATACTTTGCTACATTTTTGATGCAGTCTATATTGGCAACCTACTAAATGCATTATCATCAGTCACACAATGACATTGTACGCTTTTTGGTTGTAATTAGTTTTTTGAATTATTATGCCATTTGTATTGTATTAGCAGACAATTTCCTCTCCAAAATCATTATTGTCCCAAACAAGAGTTGCTTGCAATTGTACTTGTATGGTTTGGGGGATGAAAGTGTCACCTCGTTGTATTTGTAGCTATGCTAAAGCTGTGTCATGTTCAAGTACCTGTGAGTTAGAGGAACAGTGCCCAAGACCATCAGCTGAGCTGATCCTGTCATGCCATTGTGCTTCAGCCTTGATTAATGCACAATGTTTGGGCATGAGCCATCTCCCTTTTATTGTGAGCTTCTTCATATCCTGGCAAGTTGATACAATCTTCTCAGCCTCCTCTTTGCTAACATTCACTCTTTCATTGTCAGTAGAGGGATCTGTTGTCATGGCTGTAGTCCAGGCGATGAAATTGAAGAGCTTATTTGGGATCAGATTTGAGGAAGCTGACATTGTAGGTTTCTGTGCTGTTGGTGGCCATGTGAGTTTAGGGGTTGTTTTACACTTGTCCACTATGACATATTTCAGTGTCATGGCTGCATAGAATAAGTGTCTTGACTCATGATGATGATGCTGATGACAAAGGTGATCCAGCTGTGGCAACTTCATCTTGGACCGTTTCATGTGGTGTTAAATCCTTAACGTAGACAAAGTCATGTTACATTTACATTTAGGGCATATAGCAGACACTTTTATCCAAAGCGACTTACAATAAGTATATTTGTCAGAAGGAAATGGAACAACAATATCTCCCTGTTTGGCGTAGCAACATTTCAATAGAGCTAGTCTCGAACGATACTAACAGACAAGCTGCTGAGCACTTGTCAATGCAAGGTAGCCTTTATACATATATACTAGTGTATGTTGCAACACAATCTTAATTTGCTGTTTTAAAGGTGCTATAGATAACTTTGTAACATAAACACGCGTCCTCAATTGGTTGCCAGTTCGTTGCACAACCCGCATATTTCGTGTTTGAGTGGAGTGAGACTCAGTCATGTCAAGTGATGAATCTTTCATGGTAGAGTAATGAATACATTTTGCAACATGTAGCTATGCATTATCTATAGATTTAGGTTACTTTGTGCGGGCGCTTACCACAGAACTCAGCCATTTTTTCCACACTGACTGGCAACCTCGGAGACTCGTGACGCAGAGATACCGCGTGATACCAACGTCGTAATACTATTGGCTCACGAGCCTTGTTAGAGGGAACCAAACCTCAGACAGAGATAAACAAAACATTCATTTCGGGCCCGACAAAATTTTTAAAATGATAAATTCACAATCAATCGATTTTGGTGGGGAAAAGCAATATATTTATTTCGCACCTTTCTAAAAGCTCTGTGGATGTATTATTTTAAAAAAATGATTCGTGTACATAAAAATGTTATCTATAGCACCTTTAACAGCACAGCCATGGACATTTTAGCTGCACAGAATTTACATTTCGTGGTGATGATTTTACAGCACTTTCGAAAATAAGAGGAGGAACAAAGCATGAGCTTGTCGAACGCCATGACGGACCTAAACAAAGGGAGC
>OMPB01049550.1:2873-14137 GCA_900312615.1 Stylephorus chordatus | reverse complement strand
CAGGCTTTAAATTAAAGATAAATTTTTACTAGAACGTGTAAAGTGACAAAAAACAAACAACACGGAGAAAATATAAACAAAAAATGTATGAATATGCAGGAGTGGGACATTAATGAAAGAGGGAAAAAAATGTTTCTTCAACGGAGGGCTCCATTTTTTATTTTTGGGCAAATTATGGACAGAGGTCACTCGTTAATGGGACATAGGAGTGGACTCGGGGGTTGGCCAGAATTGAGTGCGAACATGGGGGAGACGCCCAAGCGCCAACAAACATGTTTGCTTTTTTTTTTTTTTTTTTTCAAGAAGCAGATGAAACAAGGCAGCCATGTACAAGACCATTATGGACAGCGTCTCTGCCAAGAGGTCTGACTTTACCATAATGAGACAAAAACGTCTCCATGGTTACAAACTTCCATCACTGGGCAACCGTTGATACAGGGAGGAGAAGAAAAAAAAAAGACACTTTTTTTTCTTAAAAAAAAAAAAAACTAAAAAAAAAAAAGATTTCATTTTAATGCTTTTTGTGTAGTTTTGTATTCTCCATGCAAAAAAAATCTTACTGTACTTGAATGTCTTTTATTTTATTCAAAGTGTTTTATTTTTACCCTGCTATTCCACCCATGCCCGCTGTAAAATGTACTCATGTCACAGTATCTTAACTTCTTTCCGTGAAAGAGAACTAGAGGAAACACTAAACATTTTCTCCAGCAATGTTGGCTTATTTACCATTCACACGAAATACATTTCACTTTCACGAGACTTGTTAAAGCCTAATTTTTCCCGTATGTCGTTTTAAAAGGAACTGTAGACTTGTAGGCCTTGTTAGATTAATATTGGCATTCGCTATGCTATAAAAAAAACGCTCTAGATGTCTTAGTTTTTATAACATTTGGAAGAAAAAAATCCTTTCACTCATAGGCCGCCATTGTTTGGGTCACAATGCAATCTGGGTACTAATGACGTCAACTTAAAGGTGCTGTATCCTTTGGCTGAGTCAGAAAAAAATAGAATTTTTTTTTGAATCCTAAGCAATGCCTCCTCTCCAATCAGATGGCCCCGAAACCAAACTCAAACCAAAAGTTTGCAGTTTGACTGACAGATGGGTCGTCCAATCAAAGGGATTGGTTGGACATTGGATTGGTTGTCCCGTTTTGGCCCCTGCTCCTCACACAGATGCTCAAATTACACGATTGATGTGTCAAATATCTTATGTCACTGATTACTGTCGAATACTTTCCAGATATATGGAGAATTTTAAAATTTTGCCATAAATGAACCAAGAGAGATGGCACCTTTAAGAGTTTATTTTATAAAAGTACATCTACGTAGGTTTTTTTTTGGTGGATGCCAACATTAATATATCTAAGGCCTACAAGTGTTCATAGTCTTGGTTCCCTTTTATGTATACTTGTTGATGCCTTGACCTGAGATGTAAATGTTTATTATGGTGTCTGTATAAAATGATCATGTTTGCTCTACAGTGGCTGTGGAGTTAGCGGCCATCTTGAGAGGCGATTGCTTTAATCAGCCTTGACAGGTGTCTTGGGATCGGTTATTGTACCACATACAGTATGATATAATCCATGTGACATATATATATATTTCATCTCCACCATCTTGCACAATTTTAACTGTTTTAAACAAGCTTTTTTTTAAATAAATACTATATGGTATATCCAACTCAAATGTAGTGGACTAATCTACACGATTTTACATGGAACAATCAAATCCTTTGTTTAATTTATAAACGTCTGTAATGATAACGATGGAATTGTCAAGTCTTGTGAAAGCACTCCATCAGTTGTTTGAATATCTTGGGTGAGGTAAATTTCACCAACATTGCTGGATGATTTCAGAAAGCTATTCAAATTAAGCTGAGACAAGTACCTATACAGTGGTATGTTTCATCCCCCCCCATCCCATCCATGTGTATTGGTTCCCATACAACCTAAATTGTATGCATGTATCATAACATCTAGACTTAATATATTGTGAAGTATTTGATAACCATTATGTAGGCGATAGTGTGAATTAAAAGGGTTCGATTTCCTAAATAAAAGATTGTCCTTTTTTTTTTTAATAAACTTTATTAGACGATTACAGTAGTGATTTTTTTTTCTGTCCAGAGTAAATTTATCAAATAAATTCTTAACCAAGAAGTAGAAACGAGAACTAAATGCTGATCATCTGAGTCAGGGAGACAAAATGTGCTTTGTCTAAAGTGGAGTCTTCAGCAAATTGGCAGAGCTTCCTATAAAGAGGGAAAAAATACATTTGTAATGACATTTTTAATTGACAATCAAATACTGAAATGATGCCTGAGCTATAAATCATCCATATATTAGGTGGTTTTCCACTACGTGGTACCGGATCGACTCGCATTTTGTTGGGTTTCCACTGCGCAAAAGTAGTACCTGGTACCAGGTACCGTCGAAGTTCCAAGCGAGCTGAGGCGATACCAAAAGGTGATATGAAACAAGGCAGACTACTGATTGGTCAGAGAATCGTCACTAGACTGCGTGACATAGGACATCCTGCACATACACGCTATACAGCCATAAGACTGGCGAGCAACGGGAGGGAGGGCATATGTGTTTGCATTTGGTCATTGTTCCATTTATGTACTGTATATAGTTTGCTTTCTTATTTGCACATTTGTCTTTTTAAATAAACGGTTTTGTAACTTTGTTACACTGCATTTTCATCATTGTTTCCATCCCTTCGATATCCTCCATTGTTCCTGTGTGTCGCATTGAAGATGATGTTGCTATGATACAGATACGGCTACATTGAACGGTTACTAAAATCTGTAGTGGGAAAGCGGCCGGCTTTTGATAACTAGTACCAAAAGCAAGTCGAGTCGGTACCATGTAGTGGAAAAGCACCTTATAACTGGTTACATATATATGAACGCATAACATTGTGAGGGACAAATACATAAAAGCGGGCTGTGAGCAGTACTTGAAAATCCTGAGGCTGATGGTGCTGTTCTCAAACTCTCTGGCCTTTCTGTGTCCCGCCTGGATCACCTCCTCAGGAAGGTTGGCAAGCCGTGCGGCATTGAAGCCATAGCTCTTTGGACAGGCCCCAGCGATGAACTTGTATAGGAAGGTGATGGTCTCTTGACTTGGATCCTCGCATTCATTCTCTACCATGCAGGCCTAAACGGAAAAACCAGAGGCACAGAAGTGATATTCAATAGCTGGATTCGTTGCTTTGGGGGGACACGTGGGAAGGTAAAATTGGCTAGGTGGGGGCAAAAGCCCCCCACAAATATTTTGCCTTTATTCTGAAAAGCAGTTGGCAGACTTGGTACAGATTGGATTGTATGCAATATAAACTGTATTTGTCATGAAAGCTAAACCACATCTGCTGCTTCTGACCATTGTCATTCTACCATTGTCACGACGATGTTGGTGTCACAAAGGCACTCACCATGTGGCCCAGCCGCACCGCAGGGTTGCTGGCGTAATCTTCCACCAGAGAGTGGTAATGTGTGGAGAAGAGGGTCCGGCAGCCAATCCCTTCCGCCAGCTCCTTCACGACTGCACTGGCGATCGCTGTGCCGTCGTACGTTGCCGTGCCTCGTCCTGCAAAGAAAATAAACACGAAAAAGGCGTTTTACGTCCGAGAAAACTGAAACCCAAGTATTGCAGATGCGGCAGGGAAGTCTTTTTGAGGGTTATATTATAATGGTAATACTGTATGTGCAATCGTAATGAGTTAACGGAGGTAGTTTTATAGGAACGCTACATTAGCAATACTGTAAAATTCTATATGATTAACATGATCGCAAATTCTACTTCATCTCTCAACACTGCAACAAATACTCACCCAATTCATCTAGAAGCACGAGAGAATGTTTGGTGGCATGGTGCAGGATACTGGCAGTTTCACTTAACTCTACAAAGAAGGTACTTTCCCCTGTTGGAAGACACATATTGAAGGAATGAATAAGCAGCTGAAGTTCAAAGTCCACCCAACAAGGCTCTTGTAAGGTATTGAGGATTTATAATTATTATTCTTTTTAATTTTCTATACCAGCCATGATGCGATCTGAGGCCCCCAGTCGAGTGAAGACTCTGTCCACGGGAGTGAACCGCAAGCTGTCAGCTGGCACATAACAGCCAAGCTGAGCTAGGATCACCACTAGACCACACTACAAACAAAAAGGAAACATTTATAAAGACAAAGAACCGAGTCTACGCCCTGGTGTAGGGTTCCAACTTCCAAGGTGTGTCCACCACATGTTCTGGCGAGAAACGCAACAAACTTGTTTTAATTTAGTCTCTTTACTCAGTGTAAAACGACCCCCATAAGAACTAAAACATCTTTAGTTGATAATTGGGCATAAAGATAAATAAATGAAAAGGTCACCTGTCTCATGAGGGTGGACTTTCCACCCATGTTGGGCCCCGTGACGAGGACACAGGGGGCCCGCCCGCCAGCCTCAGCTTCCTCGCCACCGCCGTCGTGGCAGTTGATGGAGATGTCATTAGGGATGAAGTCATCGCCAAAGAAGGTCTTGGTAACGCAGGGATGGCGGGAACCACACAGTTCCAGAAAGGGCGCCGATTGGTCGTCGCTCCGAGGAAGCAGTACCTCAGGCCGCGCCATCGGGCCGTCTCCTCCCTGACTGTAGCGCATCAGGCTCAGGAGCACATCTGAAAACGAAATGAAAACTGGACTTGTGAAAGAGGGACCACTCATCAGAGCGGCCGCTGAAAGACCTCTGCTCTTTGTTATATGCCTTTCAACACCCTAGACCTCTAGGACGTGTATACATCCAATCTTTCAGCAGCACAGTGCTGCTGTAAATGGATCAACAATCTTGTGTTTGAGAAATGGCCTGTTGATAATAAATCACATTATGAGCATATTACGCCATCCACAGTAGAGCTCAATGATTTGCAATGCAATTATCCCCGCATGAATAGCCATTACTGTAGAAAACAATCTGACTAAAACCATAACTTGGGGCCTTAATGTGACACATCCAAATATAGCCACAAAGGCACTCTAGAAACAATGTCTGGCTGTATGGTGTGAATGGGTAGGATGTTATCTTTTTAGCTCATCTTAATACACAAACAGGAAATCCATAAAGAGCAGTCAACATCTGCAACCTAATTTCTTCACACGTTACGCGTTATTCTTTTGTTCTAGCGTGTTCTAAAAAGCAAAATAAACACCTTGCATGCAGATTTGATTGCATTACGTTAAAAAGGAGCCATTTTGTCAGACGTAACATCAATTTCTGTTACCTAGAACAGCCATGCACTCCACGCCTGTTTGCCAGTCTCTGTAGTTCTTGTCAAAGTTGTAGAAGAGCCTCCTCATGCAGTCTTTGAGCGCCGCATCCCTCTTCTCCTCAAAGCTTTGCAGCTCTGAGAACAGCCGCTCAATCTCCCTGGTTACATAACGCTTCCAGCCTTTCTTGGTGGACTTCACCTCGTACTCTTCGGGAATATTCCTCTCCGAGACGCTTTCCGGCACTTCCATCTGGTAGCGGTTTCGGCCGGTGCCCCAGTAGGTCATGTTCCTGCAGCCCAGCCGCTTCTTCTGTCTGTTGAGGTACTCCTGCAGCGCTCCTTCCGTTGTCTTGATGTCACAGAGTGCCTGGTCGTACTCCGGGTCAAATCCAGCCTTGGGGGTGATGATGCCGGTAGTTCGGGCTTTCTGGTGATCGAACGCCTTTTCCCAGCGCCGTAGCTCGGCGGAGAGGTCAGGGAACAGGCCTTCTTTACTACTGGTTTTAAGCTTCACCACCTGGCGAAGTAACGACGAATTAAATTCCCCCGAGACTTTAGCGAAGCCAGACACAATCTCCTGCATGGTTTTGAAACCCTCCAGTGCTGAGAGGAAGTCCGCTATTTTGCGCTTGCTGTATTTGACCTCCTCATAGAGAACGGCTCTGCTATCCGGGTGATCCCGGCCCTTCAGGGGCATGCCGATGCTGTGGATCTTGCTCAAGAGGCGCTCCAGATCGGGGAGCTTCTTCAGCAGCTCAGAGGCCTCGGTAGCCTCAGCCTGGACACCCATCAGGTCTTCCAGTGCGTCTAACCTATCCCCAATGGAAGTAGGGTTACAGAGGGGGGCACAGAGAAACTGCTTGAGAAGCCTTTTGCCAAATGGTGTAGAACAGGTGTCCAGGCGCTCTAGAAGAGTCCCCTTGGTCCCCCCCGAGCCGTTCTGGAGGATCTCCAAGTTGGCCAGCGTCACTCCATCCAAGACCATACGCTGCCGTGTTTCGGCAAAAAAGCTGACGGGGCCAGCTGCCTTCTCCATCTCGATGTCAACGGGAACATACTCCTCAAAGTTGCCCATGGAGAGCAGCTCGTGATCCACAAGGCACTTTTTCAGGTAGAACATGCATCCACCCAGAGCAGAGAGGGCCAGCTCATAGCCTTCCTTGGGGGTGAGGCACAATGAATCACTCTCGGAGGTCATATTCTTGAGAACAGTTGGAAGAATGTTACCACCCGCCTCCTGGTCCTTCCCAACACTCTCGTTGAAGTAGTCTTCCTCGGCAAGTGTCTTGAGGGTCTTTTGAGCATCCCAAAACTGAGTATTTGCAGTGAGCCCTTCCTGCATTGCAGAGGCCAGAGTGGCTTTCAATATTTTACGCGTTTCAACAGATGGGTTTCCCCTTTCAAATAGCACCTGTGCAGGGGCAAAGTGTGCCACCAAGGTGCGCAGACGCGAGCAGTGACGGTCGTCTTGAAATTGTCCGACATGGAAGTATCCCACAGAGGTGTCTATGAAGCTGACCCCATAGCTCCGGCAAGAGCCCGAGCCCTCTGCCTCAGCCCTCTCTTTCAGACTCAGCAGGTATTTGCTCTGGCACTCTGACGGAGCACCATCTAGCACGCTGTAGGTTTGGGTGCCTCGTGTAATAATCCTGCATACCTCCCTCTTCACCACACGGTCAAACTTAGTAGGCCGAAGTATGGTCTTGCAGCGGGCCTCCATCATCTCTGGGGTCTCCGTTTGCTCCACGCGGGCCACCTTGTAGCCCTTCTGAACCAGCACGTCGGAGAAACGGCCAAATGCGATTTCTGGGAAACCCGAGTGGGCCCAGGCCCCCTTCATGAATGTGAGGCTCAGCTCATTGACGCCAATCACAGCATCCATATGGTACAGCTCATAAAACTTCCCCACCTTATAGAAGATCACAGTGTCAAACATCTCTGATTTCAGTTGCCACCAGCGCCGAATGCCAGGAGTACATTTATTCAGGAAGTCTTCGGGCACATAGATGGTGGTAGGATCGTAGTCGTCATCGGTCTGCCGTCGCCGCCGGCCATCTTTCCTCCGGCCGTCCTGCAACCACTCCAGCTTCTCGTGGTCCCAAACGGTGGCGCTGCCACCGGCCGCTGTGCCGCTCCCTTGGCTCTCAAAGCTGTCTGGGGCAGAGAAGGCAGATAGCTTTGACTTGGTGTCAGCTGTGACAGCAGTTCGGGGAAACGGTTTGGGGGTATTCACAGATGTAGCAGCAGGCTTGGTTTTCGCAGGCTTTGCAGCAGGACGTTTGCGCTTGACAGGCTTGATCGGGCTGCCAGCTTCAGACTCTTGATCGCTCTCCTCCTCCTTTTCCTCCTCCTCACTGCACACCGCATCCTCCTCCTCTTCATCCCCACTGCTAGCCGCAGCCTGTTCGGGTTTAAATTCCTCGTCCGACCCGTCGGAGTCGGAAGCCACAATGATGCGACGACGCTTGGCCTTATTTCCCTCGTGCGCTGAAGTGCGGGACGAATGCCGGCTGGGCTTGGATGACTTCTCTTCTTCGATCTTTTCCTCATCACTCATCTCTTCATCAGTAACTGTTGACTTCTCAAGCTGGTACGCACATAAAGGATAGAAAAAATGTGAGGAAACAACATTAAACACGACAAAGAAATGAACGTACTTAGGAGTGCCTAAAAACAATTACACATTGGCAATAGGATTTTTTTCTACTAATCACCTCCATATCTTCCTCATCGTCCTCTTCCTCATCTGATGGGTCCATACAGACAGGTATCTGCAGTCTTTTCTCGGGACTATCGAACATCACATTGTCAGCCAGCTCCATTGCATGGCGAATTACAGGCTTTCCACTGAAGAACAAGCCGCCACTTTTGACATCACTGCAGTCAGAGCCTGAAACAGAGTTGACATTAGAATTTGAAGCCCCCGGCTCGTGTTGTGCGTGTGCTCCTATTAATCGTTACTGTAGTCACTCAACAGTATGCATTTTTGCACAAATTTCAAATTTTGAGCCCCTACATCTGTACTTGGTAAAAAAGGATCCATCATCATTATGCCAGCCACCTTCATACTGCTCATTGTAATGTGTTGCTACCAGCAAGATAGTGGTATCACTTGCATATCAAAAGCACTATTCTTATCAAACACTATATGCTCAAAAAATGATAAGTCACAAATAACAAGTAAAAAAATGTTTTTAAATACAGCATCTATCCGTCTGTTGTCATGTATGTATCAACTGTCAATCTTGTTTATTACTGGATTATCATAGTGTTGAATGGGGTTCCATTATCCAAACAACTGATGTGCAAGGAGTACCTATTGAGGCCGTAATCTAATAATTGACTTTCGACCTTGAAACTAATGTTTTTTTCCCGCTTTGATACAGCTTTTGATTACAGAATACATGTCCATGAGAAGAACATCATCTTGACCTTAATGCACTTCTGCATCAACATTCATCTAAGATGCCTCTTGGCTTTAACCATCACATCTGCTATTGTAAACATGAAACCCTTATTATTTCTATTTGCTGGTCACAAAGTGTGCAAACTATGACAATAAAGCATTATGACTATGGAACAAAAATCAAGAATCTATTTATTAAACTACAAACTTCTCCTTACCCTGGTATTCTCGAATATATTTGGTGCTGACCCATCCCCTAGTAGGAGGCTCGTCAAAAAAATGGACATGGAGGCGTTGGTTCCGCCCAAGGCCCCTCATCTGCTGCCCACTCAGAGGCTGGGGTACTACCATGCAAGGCCACCATGGGTGTCCCTCCAGCTTAGCCCATACCAGGGAACCAGCACTGAAGGGGCATGGAGTGCTTCGAAAAAGGTTTGTCGTTATAACGATTGTAAAAACAGGTATTTAGATACATAGCTACATCGTACACATTAACAAAAATAACAAGTTAGCTAAATACACGTCTTGGCACCTTACACGCTAACTACTGTACATTTTGTTCGAATATATCTCCACGATGTTAGCAACATTAGACCTTGTAAACTTACCTTTCCTTAACTGTTGGCTCTTTATTCCCAAATCGTTTACCGACTCCTCCTTTCGCTTTCTTTGAGCTAGGCTTTTGTTTAGGTTTAACATTTTTGATGGACTGGCTTTGTGTTGCTAGTTTAGCTTGTTCTTTAGGAGAAGAGTTTGTTGACTTCAGACCAGACGAAGGAACGTCTGCCTCAACCGGAGAAGGACTGGGCTTTTGTTTTGAAACCGTTGGCGGAGACTTGGTAAAGAATTTGAAAATTGAACTTTGTTTGGCCATTTGTAGGCTGTTAGAAATTTGTACTTTTTTGGGGGGAAAAAATAATCTCGACCATTTATCTGCAGCGTTCTGTCATTCTACGCCGGCCTGCTTCTGCGACGCGGGAAAGAAGTGCATGGGTCGTCTGGGCGGGGAAACAAATCTTATCCAATGACATTGGTCTTCTTCTTCTTCTTTTAATTTGATTGGCGGTTGACAACCAACTTTTAGGTACATTACCGCCACCTACCGGACTGGAGTGTGAAACAGTATATTGGCAGAAAATTAAAATAAAAAAAAATACTAAATTCTCTCTATTAACCCAGTTTCCTTCAGATATTTAGGTAGGTTCCCTATAGTGAAACTTAATTTAATTTGCTGTAATGCAGTGATGACAGTAGCTTCCTTTCTTCTTCATAACCCCCACACTCCAGCAGCACATGCTGTACAGATTCAGGATGACCACATATTGCATCTACCAGTTGTGTTTACCTATGGTGTGAATTGTCTTATTCAAGCCTGTGTGTCCTATCCTAAGACGAGTAATAACGGCCTCTTCTCTCCCGTTCCTGCCCAACCTTCTACCCTTCCCAACATGTTTCTGGATATTAAGCTGTCTTCCTGTTTCTTTTATGTCCCAGTATTCTTGCCATACTTTATGCATTATTGCATTTGTGTCTTTATAATTGTTTTACCCTCAGCTTTACCCAGCGGAATTTTCATGTTTATTGTTTGTGAGTGATTGCTTGGCCAGAATACCAGCATCTTCCTTCACGTCTACTCCTACATGCGATAAGAAATAAGTCACATGGTTCGAAATATTAGCGCATTGAACGCAGTTGAGCATGTCACATGATAGGGCATACAACGTATGTCGTTTTTTTTCCTCCAGAGTGGTTCTGGTTTTTTTTTGTTGTTTTTTTTTCATAATAAACTTCATTTTTCTTTTTTTCCCCCCTTCTTTTTTTTGCCCCTTATCTCGAGATCACGACATAATTATAATAATCTCGAATACAGTAACACGCAACCCGCGTCAACTCTACACCTATTGAAAAGCATTAAATACGGCCAATATCTCGTATCTGGTTCCCCTATAAAGTTGGAGTCTGGCTAGCGTCTTAACTGACGAATAATTTATATGAAAGTTGTCTAGAAAGACACAATGCCATTTCTGCCTGTATCAGACCTGTCCTTGATTAAAATAAAATCGGATCTTCTGATCAATCGTGGTCTCTCTAAGTATAGTTGCGAAACTTTTGTTACGTCGTGATCATAATATATTTAAGTCGTGATCACGAGAGATAAAATTAAACATTAACATTAAACAATATTACAGCCGACAACCTTTTAAGGAAGCACGTACATTTACCACCAGCAGAGGGCAGTATGAGAGTAGATCAAGCTCAACGGGAGCTCCAAGGGATATGCTACGTTGACTTCTCTCCGCGGCGATCTTACGTCTGATTATGTATAATTTGCGATTTACAGAATTATATAAATGTATTGCAGACAGTGGGCAACAATGTTAGTAAATGTTAGCGAATGTACTGCTCTTAAAATAATAATAATAATAATAATAATACATCTAAATATTAAAGCACCCCATAACCCACCCCCTTTACATTGGTGTTGTTATCACCTAATATGCCATAGGTGCATAGGCATAGGCTATGCATGAAATAACGTAGGGGGGCATGTCTCAGGGGTGTTGGTTCGGGATGCTGGAACACAACAACTCTAACCTTATTAATAA
>OMPB01049478.1:0-11308 GCA_900312615.1 Stylephorus chordatus | reverse complement strand
GCGTTCTCCATGGAGGCAAACAGATCCACTTGGGCTTCCCAGAAGACCCACCAGATCTGTCTGACAATGAATGTCTGGATGTAGTCGCTATGTGAAGCGCCCTCAGACTGAGTAGTGAGTAGGTGCCGAGACAGCTGAAGCCATAGCTCGACTGCCACCTCGTGGAGGGCGGTAGAACGTACGCCCCCTTGGCGATTGATATACGCCGCCGCCACATTGTCTGTCCGTATGAGGATATGGCGACGTTGTACCAGGGTATGAAAATGTTGCAACACTTTCAAGACCGTGGACAGCTCCAACACATTGATGTGTGCTGAAGGAGGAGATTGCCATAGAGCACCGACTGAGTGGGAGAGACGTCAGGGAGGCATCCATGAATACAACCACGCCCATGGAAAAGCCTAACGTCATCGTGAGATTTCTCCAATGAGTCAGGTCCATCATCACAGAACGCGGGATGGTTAATCTCCTGTGCCTGTGACGTTTGAGGTTCAGCCTCTGGCAAGCAAACCAACGCTGTAGTTTGCGCATGTGGAGCAGACCCAGGGGAACCACTGGGTGCACCGCCATCATAAGTCCCAGCAAAATGCATAACTGTTAACGCCGCCACTATGGAAGCAAATAGTTACCATATTTTAAATTAAAATGCATTTGCAGAAAAGCTTTTTCATTTTAAGGACATGCCTGCATTATTTGACTCATAAATGAAATTAAGAATAAATCATCCAATTTGCATTTTAATTTTCTTCTTCAAGACTTGTAACGGCGAGCTGCCGTCATCGTTTCTTAAAACATTCTTAAACAATATTATTGATCTAAATGGTTATCATAGAACTGATTAATTGACAACTGGGTCAATTGCCTCCCAGTGACTCCAAATCAATACCATTAGACTGGATAAATAAGACACACCCTTTTATTTTTTTTAGTGGTTTTTATATTTTATATTAATATTTTAATGGAAATTCATCATTTCTTTTCACAATAATTTCATAATTTTCCATCATCCACATTTTAGATAAACAATTGATAAATCGTTTATCAATTTTTTATCATAATCATTTGATCATTTTCCATCATCCACATTTTAGATAAACAATTGATAAATGTCCATTTAAAAATATAATGTATATGTTATATATGTAAATTACCTAAACAATAAATAGATTTAAAAAATGAGAAGACTTTGAAAACAATCAATTGAACTTTCAACAGACGACCACACTCTTTGGCTCTCTTAATTTTAATTGATCGTTGCTTTTTAATTATAGTAGAGTTTTGGGGTCTTTCGTTTTGTTCAATCTATGATTCTACCCCATCCAAATGAGCACCTACGCTTTACCGATCTAATTGGATACCAAACGCCGAAGCCCTCTTTTTTTTTTTTTTTTTTTCTTTCTTAGTGTTTGCTAATTGCATCAGGTGTGTGATTGGAGTGAATATAAGCGATCTCCATTTTGTTGATTAGATTTTGGACATAATTATGCTAGAGGTAGGTCACTTTAAATGTTGGTCACTTTTTAATTGTACTACAAATCGAATGTACCACAGAACTAGAATCTCTAGTAATGGTAGTAAAACTCTCGGTAGGCCTAGTGAAAACGCACTTTGCTGCCTTGTCAAAGTATTAAGACCAAAGAGAACTGGATTATGCTTTGGCAGCAAAGCAGCTTTTGATCCAATTCATTGACTTTTCAAACGGATGTAAAAAAAAATTTGGCGAAGTTATGAGGTAGCTATTTTTATTATTATTATTGCTTGCTACTAAAACCTTTGAGCGGTTTCCCTTCAGCTTAATTTCCCCCCGGTGGTTTGTCTGTTTGAATGTCTTGGGGTTTGAGAATGGCCTCGTGTTACCCTGAATGTGTGTCTCTCTGGGGCCGTGGGGCGTTTCATTTCGTGTTTTAATTTTCAGATGCCGCTAAGCCGAAGATCTCTAATGCTGAATTGCCAGTGGCCTCACGTTTAGGATTCCCGAGAAATAAAGTGTTATAACACCCGCCTCATTGCGTTTTTTTTAAGGGGCATTAAGTTGCCATAGAATAAGGTCAATTGGCCAACCAGGTTAAAAGGGTATTCCCTAATGAGCTCACGACGAGTTGTGAGAAATGTATACTGCACTATTTGGATCATAAAGACACACAATACCATGATGTACTCGAGGCTAGACGATATAATTCTATATATAATAGACTATATAATAGCTGTAGCGAAAGAATTAGAGCAGCCGGGAACAAAAACGTGGTTTATAACGTTGGTTGCATTAGGTATGTATGAATAAATAGAATAAACCGACTGGATCTAAATGCAGTTGTATAAGGATTAGATTAGTACTACCAACGCTAGCGCCACCAGTAATGGAACATGCGTTTACCAGTGGAGGCGTGTATGTTCAAAATGACGTAGTCGAGTGCGACACGTGGGGCGTCTCGCGACAAATTTCCCCGACCATCCAACATGGCGTCGTAGAGTCGTTGTTATTGTTCCACCGCTTGTAGCCCTGCTGTTCCGTTTGTTTTTAACAAAGTAATTTGAAGAAAAGATAAACGATTACGTGCGGGTATGAGAAAACTATTCAGAGATAATGCTGAGATCCACCGGCTTTTTCCGAGGGATTGACTGTCCGTTTTACAAAGAATACACCGACGCCAAAGGCGACAAAAATGGGTGCAATAGACCATACTGTCACTTCAGGCATAGCAAACAGAGAAGAGCGTCTTATGGAACAACACTCGACATTAGAAAGCAGAGAGAACTTGACTCCAAGCAAAAAGGTGCACACAATCATGTTGCGATTGTCTATTTGTATTTATCAACCTTAATTGGCTGGTGTGCAGCATTATATTCTCTTCCCGTGGTTTGCTTTTAATCTTAAATTATTTCGAATTCTGGTTTGAATATTCGTGTCATTTGCTTTGCTTCTGACCCCACTACATTGTCACACAATGTTTCTAAAGTTGTCTTTCAAGCCTCTTAACTCATCTCTCTTTCTCTAGAACAAGCATATGACCCTTTCAACCCAGAGGTAGTGCCATATCAAGAGCAGAAGGATGGCGAACCATCAGGGTCAGGTGATATCACTGGTGCTTTGGAGCTTGTCAACAAAGCTATCGAGGAGGTCCAAAGTGAGGTGGAGAGGGAAAAGCGGAAGCTCTCTCGTATTGGGGACGAAGAGTATGACCCAATCTCCAACCTTAGTTTGTCTACAGTGGATGCTATTAAAAGACCCAGTCCGGCAGCGTTTTCCTCTCATTTGGCCTATGACCCTGGAAGTTATCAAATGACATTGTCAGAATATAATCCCACTCCATGTTGTAGCAAGTACACCTTGGATTCTGACATTCAGGGGAGCACTGTTAACTCCATGGAATATGTCCCAACTTTGATGAGAAAGCCTGCCCCTCGGACACACAAAACACAACATCCATCTCCTCCCCCTACCCCTATTTATTCAAATAACTCTTCATCCTCCAAATTTAAATACATTCTGGACAATTCCAAGCCATCCACAGACATGGAATATGACCCACTTTCCAACTACTCTGCAAAAATCACTGGGAAGCATAAGAAGGAAGAGGGTGTGAAAGCCACGCACGTAGAGGCAAATAAAGTGTCTAAACAAGCAAAGACGGGGAGATCGTCTGCTGATGAAGAGTATGTGCCAACAGCAAAAAAAAGTGAACAGAGTAAGGAAACACAAAAATATACATTTTCGGACACCGAGGAGGAAAGCTCCGGAACAGAGTACCGACCCACCTCGCTTAACCGACTCCAGAAAAAAGCCAACAGTGTATTGGTTGAGGATGCAATTGGGACACTGAGAAAGTATGGCATAAAAAGACCAGCAAGTTCACTAACACAGAGGAGCAGAGAAGAATTGAAAGAGGGGGGAGCGACAGTTGGTATTTCAGACGTTTTGGAACGACGAAAGAGCAATGCTGAGAATGAGACCTTGGCTGCTAAATTGAAAAACTCAAAATCTGACAAGGTGCCCAAAGTTGAAAAGGAGGCAATCAAAGTAGCTGGTAGTAAAGTTAGTAGCAGCAACAACCGCAGTAAAGAGAAGGGGTCAGCAAAGAAATCAACCTGTGACTCCTCAAAGAAAGATGGCCAAAGTCAGAGAAAGAAAGATGTCAAGAGCAAGGAGAAGGAGTCTGGCAATAAACTGCCCAAAGGACTCAAAGAGGAGAAGAAAAATGATGGGAAGAGTAAACTTGTGGAAAGGCTAAAGAGCGAGTCAGGTAAACGAGACAAGAGTCGAGAAAATGGTGCAGGAGAAAACAAAAAACTCAAGATGTCAGACAAGGAGAAGGAACACGGTAAGCACAAGGACCACCAGCACAAAAATGGTAAACATGAAGGCAGCAAAAGAGAAAATGACATAAGCAAGAACAGTAAACACAGTTCCAATAGTAGTAGCAAAGGTAGTGGTAACAGCAGTAACACTATTAGTAAAAGTAGTTCTGTCAGCAATAAGGTTTCGATGAAGAGAAAACGTGCCCCCCTGGAGGGGAACAGGGTTAAGGACAAAAGGCGAACGCCGAGTCTGAGCCATGCCGATCTGTTCGGAGACGAGAGTCCAGAGGAGGCTGAAGCTATGGCGGAGGATGACGAGGAGGACATGGAGGAAGTGCTTGTGAGAAAGTCAGCCAACGCTTTAAAGAGGCGACACGTCAAGAAGCAAGTGCCACAGCCGACCCCGTCTTCCTCAGAAGGGGAAGATAACTTTGGCATGGAGGATGACGCCGCTGCTCGAGATGAGATTGACTATTGCGGTGTAGACTTGTCCATCCTCCAGGACGACATGGACTTTGACTCGGATCCAATGGAAGAGTGTTTGAGGATCTTCAATGAATCCAAAGATGTCAAGAAGGAAGACAAGGGCAGGCAGGCTAAACAGGTATTGCCCATTTTACTCCTCACTGCCTCAAATTATATTCTCATATTTGTTTTATTTGCCCTCCACTTCTGTAGCTTGGTCTGGCTAATTGTAAAGTAAATATAACTAAAGACTCTGACAATCTATTAAACATGTAAATACTACCCAGCATGCATGCTCAAGTCAAGTTCAGAAGCAGCACATTGCTCACCACTCTGTGTGGAAACAAAACATAAAAGAAACAATGTGTAGACTTTGAACAATAACATAAACATATTATTGATCAAACAACAAAAAACATGTATATCTTAACCGTGCATGGCATTTAATATTGTAGAGACATGCTTTACCAGCAGTCTGTTCAGACATGTCTCCACAGTTCTTAAATACAGGTTAAGGAATGTCTTATTCACCTTAATAATTCACATTCTCTCGATCAGCCCACCCACTCAGATAGTGTAGGCTCTGGCTTCACTCACTGTGTAGTGAGACTGCTTCACAATATCACACTTGCCGTTCACTTTGAACCACCCATTGGTTCTTCTTAGTTTATTTATATGCCTTTTTATTTGTATTATCTTTGTAATGCTGCTGCTAACTACATTAGTCATCTGTTATTATTTGCTTTATGTGACAAGGGATATCAGCTTTGTGACAAACATACCTTGGCAATAACATTTAAACCCTCTATTGTGGTTAGATGAACCTCTATTTTGGTGAGATGAACTGTCTTCTTCTAGCCAATCAATCAAGTCTTTCTGACAACCCATATAATATCCCAGAAATAAGAACTGTTGTATATTATTGCTGAATTAGCCAACTGTTTATTTTACTGTATTGTGTTTTTCAACCCCATTAATGTACACATCATTAATTCTAGATTTGATTGAGGTTCTGGCCCATTCTGTAATGACCTATGTTAGAATATTTAATCTAGTCAAACGTTATGTTCTCCTAGCCCTCCAGGGATTCAGAGGAGGACGAAGGCACTGAGAGCACTTTAACTACTCTCTTCCCTGGCCAGAAGAAGAGGGTCTCCCATTTTGCTGTCAAAGGAAATGTAAGCATGGTCTTTCTACTGTTTTCTACGGTTTTCCCCAGCAGGATCTGTAGTATAATCATTCACACTCAAACCCTTAAGAGTCTCAGGCAACTTGTTGTTTATTTATTTGTATAGCCCTTTATCACAGTTACAGTCTCAAAGGGCTTTACAGGCAATCCACAACATAGAAATGTGCCACCCTGGAACTGAAAATCCTCACTATATGAAGTGCCAAATCAAAGCAGAACTGCAGGTTTATGTTTAGAATTTCCCTAACTGCTTTGTAGAACAGGTTTCTGGAGCTTAGGTTGAAAATAGGACAAGATCATATGAAACAATTCATTATCATGATCATCATAAGGCTCTTCATTATCATGACATAAACTTATATATTGTAAATCCCATGTTAAAAAAATGAACACCTCTATCATCGCCTTTAAGTAAGGTATTTCTTTCAAAAATATATTCTGAAATTACTTAAATATTTATAAATAACTAATAAAAGATAAAATGTGGGTCACATCTGTCATCACATTTAAGTAAACTAGTGCAGTGCCTGTTGAAAACATGCCTGTTCCAAATAGATGTTATTTGGATAAACTAAATGTATATTGGGGCTGCAGACGTAACAGTGGCAGAGCCCTGAAGCCCCAATCCACTGCTGTACAGAGCAGGGGTCTCATTTATAACCGTTGCGTATGTACAAAACGGGGCCCCTGCCTACCTCCAAGCGATGGTGAAACCCCATGTTCCTGGTCGGGCGCTCCGGTCAACCACCTCAGCTGCCCGACTGGTTCCACCTTCGCTGAGAGGAGGTAGGGGCCGCTCAACTAAGTCACAGCTCTTCTCCGTCCTGGCACCACAGTGGTGGAATGACTCCCTGCGGCTGACAGCAGAGTCTCTCCCCAGCTTCAAGAGAAGACTCAAGACTCACCTTTTCAGAGTCCACCTACTCTCCCCTTAGTTAGGCCCCCTCCCCACTTTGAAGTAATTTATTAATTATTACCAGCCCTCACTGAGATATTATTACTATAAGGGGATTGAATGCATTACCTAAAATGCAGTTCACTTGACACATGGGAAGACCAAAAGAACATTTGATGGGTAGACTACATTCTGTTCATAAAGGCAGGGGTCGTATTTTAAGATGATAATGAATACATTTTTCATTATAATATTCAAAATCATGATGGGAAGTGGGAACACACAGATCTTCTGACATTTGCTGCAGTCAGAAACCATTAAAGACTGTTTAGAGGTTATCAGCTCAGTGGGGGAGTGATTTGTGATGGCGGGATATGAAGAGAATAGTAGAATTGCAGTTTTCAATTTGAAAATTATTATAATTATTATAATTTACCAGATCTGAGATTTTAAAGAACTAGATCCAAATTGTACCTACTGTAGCCAGAGCCAAATTCTAACTATGATGTCTATGATGAGGATTTTACAGACCAACAAAATGTATTTTTTTCCTCTCCTGAAATGGCAAGAGATAAAAAACAATAATAATCGGAAAAACCTTCGAAATAGAAGAAACCCTGAGAAAAGATAAGAGGGAACCCCCGGGTTAGTGGTCACAGCCTGGTGATCAGGAGGGACTGTAACCTCTTTCAGGATGGTGACATGTGCAAAGGTGTGCACTGGGGTTAGTCCGGAGGTTAAGGCATCTGACTGTAGAGGTACAGGTTCGAACCCCCCGCCCTGACTATAAACTGTACAAATGTTGTAAGTTGCTTTAAGCATCTGCTAAATGCCCTAAATGTAAATCTGTGCAAACAACAAACAAAAGCAAAACAGCAGACATAAAATCTGAGTAAAAGTGAGTAAAACAAAATGGTGAATCAGGTGAAATGGATTAATCAGAACAAGACCAAAGGCCACAGAGAAATTAATTCCAAATGTAATCCCACTTTAATGAGAAGAAGATGCAGCTGTACTTCAATCTGGCGATGAACAAATGAAGACGAGTACCATGATGATTTATAATCTAGTGCATTCAGAGGATGGTGAAGTGACGAATGCAGGATTATGCAGTGAACTTTATCACAGGATATCATCATCACTTACCAAACACAAACACAGTGCCATGATCACGTCCTTGTACACACATTTACATTCACATAATTCTTCCTGCTAAATGTGCATACATTTGTTTATTGTCTGTTAATGAAATTGACTTTTCTCACGGTTTAAGAGGTGACATTATTTGCTCAGCTGTGTTGTGGATTAATTTCCAGGCTTGCGCAACAGATTGTGTGCTTGGATTTTTCTAAGAGGCGATCATGCCTCCAGTAGCGTATTGTACAATAAGCAAAGATGTATTGTGTGGCATCATCTGTCGGGAAAGCCAGATCAAATAACAGCCTCGGACCTGCCAAAGTCATTAATTTCACATGCTGGTATTGAAAGTCCTCACGGCTGAAGCATGAGGAATATTTCCAATCAAAGAGGTAGATTTATTGCTGTTGCAATCACCACAACTGCCATTTGGGAACATGATTTGAGTGGGCACAAAAGAAAGGATGTCAATCATAAAGTCAACGATTTTGATGTTCCACAACAAAACATTTCATGAATTCACAATGTATTTCTGCCCCAGCGGTTCGTCTTGGCAGTTGGATGTTTTCACTTGGCTTGCTACTTCATTTTATTTATATTATACCAGGGATGCAGCAGATTCATTTCTGTCTACATGTGCAGGTGTACTGTATGTGCGCAGGGTTGGTGAAAATCATTTTCCTGGCCTCAACATGCACTAAAACAGACAAACAATACAAGATGAAGTACAAACCAAAACAACAAAGGCAAAACACATCACAAATATGTAAATAGCCTACAATATTTAAAAAAGAAAAAAAGAGTGTATAATCAAGCTCCAACCATTACTGTTAAGACAAGAATAAGCACAACACCAACGCTAAGTTAATTATGCTAATCGATGCAACTGCTTTCTCCCTCGGTTTGTAGGTTAATTTATGTAGTTTGCAATGCAATTCAAAGAAAAGGGATTAATTAGCGACAAAAAGTAGATAGCGCTCCATGTTTTCTTCCCTGTCAGAGAACACCATCTGCGCTATGGCTTCGTGATTTATGAGCAGGTGGGGGTAGAAGGCAGCTTCATCATAGCGAGCACTGAAGCAAACAAAACCACAATATGAAATATATTTTAAAAAGAAAATAATCCAGGAAAAAATCTTCAGGAATTCCTCGTTACAAGGTTCGATCTGTGAGACTTCCATGGCGTCAAACCCCAAAGATAGCTACAACTGTCTGGTGGACACCCTCACCGCTCTCTTTACAAGCTGTGGAGATATTTGCCTTTAGGGTAACAAAGTCAATGGATATCAAAGACCTGCTTTAGCTTTGCTGATGTTGTTGAAACTCCTTCTTACCGCTAAGTTGGTGGTATTTTGGTAAATATTACGGACACAACGTTTTAGTTGCCAATGGAAGTACAGGCCCATAAAGAAAATGTTTATTTTTTATTTTTTTGACGAGATAAGTACGGTAATGCCCGTTTTGAACAAGTTGCTAATTGGGTAGAAGCATGGTTTGTTTTTAATGTAAGAAAACAGGCTGTAAACAGGATTCTAGGCTGCTGTGGGCTTTGCTCTCCTGAGGAAGCCCTAAGTGGTATATGTTCTCTTCACATTCACAACCAGTCTCAGCTAACCTGTGACAGAAAGAAAAAATACACAAAACATATAGGCCCTACAGGAGATGTATTAAGTATCTTGCTTTTTTTTTTTTTTTTTTTTTTGCTTTCACTTGTACAATGTGAATGATGCTTTCCCAGCGGAAAGTAGAAAATCATTCCATTTCCAAACACAGTTGCAGTCCATGGTGTGTACAAATACAGCGCATGGCTTGAGCAAATAGTTGATCACTAATTGTTACAGCTCAGGTGTTAGTTAGCCAGGAAGGCTTCACACAATAAGTAAAGGGTTTGCTTTTTAATTACCTGAGGGACATTGGCAATTTACATTCTGCATTTAAAAAGTCTCCTGCGGCTAGAAAAAGGGTGAGAGTGTGTATCAGCAATTCATTTGCATACATGGCAAACTGTGGCACCAGGCAGAGGGGCTGAATCAATCGCGTTTTAATTGGGTGTGGAAAAATGTTCTCACAAATTCACTCCAATATAACCATATGGAAATTTGATCAAGGGTCTGAAGTTGTACTTGTCTGCAGTACTGAAAAAAAAGAATAAATAACAAAAATAAAGGCTTTACAACAGTGTCCCTCATGTATGTTTCTGTTCTTGAAGGTCAAAAAGCTTGAAGGTCAAAACGCCTGTTAGGTAGACAAACAGGAGATAGCCAGCAGTACTGGCCACTTATTAAAAAGTGTAGCTGGCATACAGCCGAGCAGTCGCAGGCATGTCTGATCTTGATCATACTGTGGGGATCAGTATGACTGTTCCCAGGTCAGATGTTGTGGCGATTACCTCGTGGTTATATATCCACAACAGCCTCACCAACATTAAAACACAAAGTCATGTTCCCCCAGGTGAATCATTGCATACTCATTATGAAGACGTTTCAAATGCTTTGTCTTTTTATATATAACAGAAAAATTGCAATATTTATGTCTAGAAAATGCTAAACATCAATATTGTAATGCTAATACCAATTATAATGCTACATGGCTTACCTAACAAGAAGCATTGCATATGGATACTCATTCCCACCAGAAATGAGCTCTCTACACATATAAACACAAAAGAGAATGGCCCTCATTTATCAAAGTTGCGTACGATCAGAAATGGTCGTCAACCATGCGTACGTTCATTTCCAAGCAGAGATCGGCATTTATCAATATGGACGTGAACGTGAGGCTACGATCAAATCTTACGTCTGGTCTGAACTCGTGTACGCACATTTCATGTCAGCGTCGAATTGCGCTGCAGCATAGTAGGATCTGGCTGAGTCGGAGAATTGTTTTTAGACCATATCTAAACATAATGCAGCCACATATTCATCACTTAAAAATATGTATATGGAAAAATATTCTATTTTGTAAAGGCCTACATCGACTATGTGTCATATCCTTAACATAAATAGGCCTGGGTATTTTCAAATTGTTTGCAATTAACGGTGTTAACAGTATTTTGGGGTAGGCTATGAGATTCATTTCTCTTTCATTCAGATAGTACTTGTTAGGCTATAGGCTACTGGTGACACACGCAATTAAAATTAAGCAATTAAAAGCAATGGGTATGTACTGTAGGAGGGGTATTCGCTTCTAAAATGTAAAGCGTTAATACTTATGTTTGACAAGTAGGCTATTCAATATGGGAAACAGACAATGCACAACATTTAGTCAAACGTTTTATTTATGTGATGCACGTTTCAGGTTGTCGTTGATCTGGAAGAACTATTCAT
>OMPB01049449.1:0-11582 GCA_900312615.1 Stylephorus chordatus | reverse complement strand
CAACCTGTCAGACCAAATTTGCACCCCTGAATTTTCAAGGTATGTTCTGAGCTTCATTGAAATGGATAAATTAGATTAGTTTCGAATCATGAGTAATATTTTCTCCAGGAAATCGCGTGGCTACGAGTATGTTGGTCGCGTGTCCAGATGTCCTATGCGTGGTCGACCCATCCCCCAAACGTTTACTGGATGTATCTTGTGGCACAAAAAATGAGTGGGTCAGTGCATGCATTTACTTCACAAGGAGATGGTGTCACTCTCTCGTAGGCATGCCTAACCAACAATCGTGTTGCTTTAGTAGCCTCGTTATTGTTGAATTGTTTGCTTTTGGCTTTGGTTGTTTTTATTTCGACTTGACCACACAGACTGCCCGTATATGATGGTTTTAGTTATTGTACCGTTGATCGGACATTGGTCAGGTTCGTGAGCTGTTTCTTTGGAATGCCCTAACAACCTCCTTCCCGGCTGGACAGTCCATTTATTCTAGAGGTTATTACTCTCTTCATGGTGATTAGGCTTGCTTCAATGCCTGCCATTGTCTGGCTGTGTTTCCCACGATCCGGCATTCGCCTGGCAGTCGCGTGGCTCAAATAGAGGCCCCGCATAGCGCGCGCTACCGCTTGGGGACATCTGGTCATGCTGACATCTGCTCACTTGTGCCGCGCGCTGCCGTCGACAACAACAGAAGTTTACCATTTTTAAAGTCTACAACTACACCTTTTAGCCAAACAAAATGTATCCGCAGGAACTTTGCTCAAGTGTAATAAGAAGATGGTGCATCACAATCCCATTGCACTAATGATTTATTCTCCCAATGTTATTGATTTCAATCTTTGAGGATTTATTTATTTATTTATTTTTTAAATAAAGCACAAGATCACTTGAACCAAAACTCCAACATAAACTTCAATACTCCACAAAGCAAGTAGGCTATTTATTTTATTTGGAGCATTTGACGTTATTTTAGAAAAGTTTTACCAAACTTAAAATACCTTTACAATCAAACATTTGATCAACAGGTATACAGTCAAAGTACAGATAGCCTAATGACTCCAGAGTCAACGGTTTTTCTGAGTCCTATGTTTTTGTAAGGTTTCAGAAGGGTTTCATCTTTGCACGTATAGTCTAATGTTTCGTCTACCCATTGAAAAAGAATGGGCGACGGCTCCCCGGAGTAAAGTACGGTAATGACACACTCTTGTTCATCCATGGGAATGACAATTCTGAGTGAATCCGTGCGCCTTGTGTCACGTGGGCAAGCAAAAAAAAGTAGAGGAAACGAAAGTTTTGTTATGGAGGATGGGTGCGTGGTTTCAGGCAGGACATCTGTCGTTACTTTTTTTTTTTTTTTTTTTTTGGTGTGTTTTTTTCCCCCCCAAGTCGGGTTTCGCGGCTATTGAATAGAGCCAGTGACCTGTCAGTCCTGACTGATGGGAGAAGGCCGCTGGGAGCGACCCAGTGTGTGGGAAAATACCGAAGCCAAAGAGTTGGACTATTCACATGCTAATTGTGCCCTATAAATAAGAGGGCAGTGCAGCGCGGAGGGCCTTAGAGACGCTCTCAATTTCGGTCAGGCTACACAGGGCTACTGGCTTGGGGAACGAACAAAATGACCGCTTCCTCTATGGCACACAACGTGGGGAAACAATCAAGTGCTAAGGAGGAGAGAAAGGTATTTTCCTTTTGGCTTCATCGCGCAAAAGGGTTTGGATGTCCTAATGCTACTCACACCTTTACTTTCTGCAAAGGCGTATGGCTGCCGCTAACAGTGTGTTTTTATTCTTAGTTGAGGAAGCCACTTATTGAAAGAAAAAGGAGAGAGAGGATAAACAATTGTTTGGATCAACTGAAAGAAACGGTGATTGGAGCATTTCGACTCGATGTAAGTGTGTTGCTTGTCTTTAACGCTCTTATAGGTTGAAAACTATACTTTCTGCTTCAAAACTAACTGTTTACGTCAATTAATTTTCAGCAATCCAAACTTGAGAAAGCTGATATCCTAGAGATGACTGTGAAACACCTGCAAAACATCCAGAGTAATAAACTTAATGGTATGCGACTTGACTCGGCTACTACCAATTACATTCATAAAGATGTGAAGCTTTCTTGGATGAACATTTGGTCAGTAGAGGGCAGTGGGCAGAGGGACGATCTATCTATTTAACATCTGCATTGAAGTATCGTTAGATTTACAAGTGGATCGTTATTGAATACACAAATATGCTTTTAGACTGAACGTGATCTAGCTGCAGTGTTGCCATTTTGGTTTTACCAAAGGAGATAGGACAGGGGGAATATGATGCACTGAATTCAGCTCTTGCTGCCACCAGCAGGGGGTGCTATGGAACCTTGTAATGTCTCCTTCGTTTTCCTCAGCAGATCCTACGTTAGGCCTCGAGGCCCAGCAGAAATACAGCACAGGCTACATCCAGTGCATGCACGAGGTCCATAACATGCTGCTAACCTGCGAGTGGATGGACAAGACACTGGGCTCCCGCCTGCTCAACCACCTGCTCAAATCCCTACCCAGGTCCACTGATGAGCACCCTCTACAGCACGTCCCCAGACAAGATATGCCTGCTCTACCTGGCCAGGGGGCAGGGCTCCCCAGCACACCCCTAAGGGGTGACCATCACCGGTGTGGGGGCCAGATCCAGAGAGAGGGTGCCCCATGTCCAGCCGCCGGACCTCAGGACAGGGCCCTGCTTTTGCCAAGCAGCCCAATGCAACACAGTCCCCACCTGGGGATGCTGGAGATGTGGAGGCCCTGGTGAACTGGTGGACTTGACTTATGATGTTGATTCTCCATTTTTCATTAGACCTTCCTCCGTTATGTATCTTATAGATATGCTACTTTGAAGACAACCATGTGTGGGGCGGTTTTGTTCCAATAATTATGATTCTAGGTGTGCTAGATGGTTCTATACAGACCTTTTTCAGTACTTCCCGTCAGAAGGCATTATCCTGTAGCCTGCATTATAGAAGGCTCCTATTAATCTTTCTTGTATTTATTGTGTTAACAACTGTATTTATTTGATATTATAAGGCATCTGTCTATTGGTTTTCTTCCTCCTTTATGATTCCTGTTTAACACAAATATTAATAAATCTATATAATGTATACAATTGTGGAATTG
Source organism: Stylephorus chordatus (assembly GCA_900312615.1). Classification (NCBI taxonomy): domain Eukaryota; kingdom Metazoa; phylum Chordata; class Actinopteri; order Stylephoriformes; family Stylephoridae; genus Stylephorus; species Stylephorus chordatus. The sequence continues at coordinate 8,446 of OMPB01049449.1, read as the reverse complement.
TTTATGCAAAGATTAATTGTCTTGCTTTGTTAGGTTCACTTTGCAAGGGTGAATATGTAAAAGTAAAAACGTTTGATGTTGTTAAATTTTTAACTCAATAAATTACATATTCAAAAACTCGTTGCTTTAAAAAAAACATGTTTCAACATTTATATTTATTAAGCAGGTCGTATAGCCTACATTGCTTTCATGGGCATACCCGACAATTAGCAACAACACCATAACACTGAGGAAGATTCGTTCGTTTATTATCTCTGGGACAATTACAGAGCTACAGTAAACGATTGATACTATGGCAAGGTATATAATGCAATTATAAACTAAACCTGCTTGTGTTATATTAGTCATTGAACAGCAACGTGCAATGTGATGCTTATGACATTGTAAATGAACATATAGACCTACATTTTTCCTCATTTAAGTTTTAAGGTGTACGAGAGTTTATAGGTCGTGGACCAACGAGAAACCATCCCCCAGTTGTTAACTTGAAACATGTTCATTGCCCAATCTGATGGAGTACGGCAGTAGGCTACGCTCAAGTGAAGTAAACAGACGTCAGGTCCCTCAGCAAGTTGCCGAACAAAAGCGAGCCGAGACAGCTGCTCTCCAAAAGTCCTAACCATTAAAAATATGGAGCAGAGGAAGGCGGTGGCTAGGTGCCAAAATCCCCCACTTCAAAATTCTGAGAGACTCCCTTCAAGTAGAATAGCCTACTTCAGTTGACTAATACCTTTGCGGAAACGCAGTGCAATTGCGAAAATTACATGCGTAAATTTGCACCATATATTGCACAAAATCATCTAATTTACCTGAAAAAGTACTCAGACGAGTCATAACGCACACAGCCGTAACACAGTCCTATTGTGTGAGAGATTTGCATGACAATGTGATACACAAAACACATTGCATGGGGATATATGTACTCAAAATTAACAAATAGATATTCTGCACAAAAGCCCGCTTTCAGTGCCTAGCAAGACACCCAAATTATATATATTTATAATGAGAGTGCAGCCTATCATCTTTAAAACCCATTACAAATTATATTGGTATCAATATCATTGAAAACAAATGTAAAAAAATAAAAAAAACAAGCTCAAGGCAACAAAATGGGCTATGGAACGCAGTTGCAGAGAAATCAGAAGTCACAAAAAAAAAAATAAACTGGGAGAACAAACGAGGCGCAGGCAACACCTGTCGCTTTCTTTGGTGAAGGGCTCTTAATTCCCCGGCTGATTCAGTTTGGGCCAAAGGGGCCGCCACTAGCAGCTGCCAACTGAAGGCATCGCGTTACATCCGTATGGTAAATCTCATGAACCTCGGACAAAAAAAAACTAGAAATACGAGGGGCGAGAAAGAAGGAAAAAAAAAACTTGAAAACTGACATGAAAAACAAAACAAAAAAAAACGCTTAAAATCATCATAGCTCGCTATAATGTTGTAGATGCTGATGATTGGGTAAAAAAAACAAAAACATTTTTTTTAAACGTTCTAAACACAATAAAACATGTTTAACAATTTAATACAGTAATACGTTTCAATACACTTTTCACGTTTCAATAAGTTTTAATACACGTATCCTATTTATCCTATTTCATATATATTTTTAATTATTTTATATTATTTTATTTCTATTTCATATTTTATCTTTCTTGTCTGTGAGCTCGGGAGATAAGCATTTCATTGCTAACATGACTTGCTGTTATGCATTTGACAAATAAAGACCCCTCTTTACCGCATTTTACACGGGAGCGTCCGCAAACAATGTCACAGGAAAAATCAGAGCGGTCGGCCACCTTAACCAAAAGATGATTTATTAAAACCACTACAAGGTCCTCGCAGCGCTGCTAGGGCTGACCAGACAAAGGGGTGTGCGCTTATTGGCTGCAGCGATGTGCGCTCCGTTGTTCGCGAACAGGAGCAGCTAAACCCTCATTCACATGCTAATAAGCCCCTATAAATACTAACAACAGTTACTCGGGGCCAGCAGCCCGTCTCGCTAGGATTGCACAATAAACACAGGTCTCCTCGCCTGTCGTTTATTGATTACCTCAGACCGGCTCCTTTTGCCAGCTGCCCGTCACTGGCGCATTGGGAGAAAACTAGGACTGGAATATCTTTCAAATTGCGATCCCTGCACAGCTCGGGCTCTAACCAATATGGCCCCTTCGTCTCGACCCGGCAGAGACGGACTTGATATGGATGATGATGATTACTACGGGATACAAAAGGGGGATAGAAAGGTAGGAGATATCTGGGGACAGGTCATAGTCACCTTTCTGGACCCACTTTAAGGGACATTGCTGTAACACTGTTAAAATATACACATTTTTCTTACAGACAAGAAAGCCTTTAGTGGAAAAGAAGAGGCGTGCTCGCATCAATGAGAGTTTGCAAGAGCTTCGGAATTTGCTCACAGACACCGACGTGAGTCTGGGTCATTTCGCATCTCACCTGTGACTGTTGAACAAGAGTAGGCCTATGGGCTATTGATTCTGATCAGATTTGATCTATTGTTTTTTATTTTTTATATATATATTTTTTTAGTTTCAGTCCAAGATGGAGAACGCAGAGGTTCTAGAGATGACAGTGAAAAAGGTAGAGGACATTCTGCAGAATCGAACGCAAGGTTAGTGCACCCTCCCTCCATTAATGCTGACACTTGATTAATACAAGGCATAAAACCACAAATGTGCAATTAAGAATCGGATAATAATGCACTCTCGCTTTCTCTTCACAGAGACGGATGCACTGAACAGAGAAGCCAGTGAAAGGTTTGCTGCTGGTTACATTCAGTGCATGCATGAGGTCCATATGTTCGTGTCCAACTGTCCAGGAATTGATGCGACGGTTGCAGCAGAGCTCCTCAACCATCTGCTGGAGTGTATGCCCCTAAATGAGGACCACTTCCAGGATGTGCTCATGGATTTAATAACAGACAGTACTGGCAATAGCACTTTGAAGGCTGGCGAGGCACTCCGCGCAACCCTCGCCTCGCCTGGAGCAAGGAGTATATCTAGCGGGTCCTCCATGGCTCTCTCCCCCGCCCCTTCCACCACGTCTAGCGAGGATCTGTGTTCTGACCTGGACGAGACAGACAGCGAGCACAACCAGAGCTCCGCAGAGGTCCTTGAGCCTCGGGAAGCCACCAACATGCCCATCGTGACATATTCTCAATCCATGTGGAGGCCATGGTAGAAGTTAACGTCCATGCACATTCATAAATGTGGAAGTGATCAGATTGTGCGCAGTCTCTACCTGATAACGATATCATTACCCGATTGAGATGTTCACCCTCCAGACCGGACATTCACTTCCCTCTAGACGGATTGCCCATGTTTGTTGTAAATAATTGAGTGTAAAATAAAAGGACGCGTGTGGACAAAGCTCTTTTAGAAACCGAGACGTTCAGCAATTTTCTGCGATTAATATAATTATTTCTATCGTATTTCTCCAAATGGCCACAAATGCGTGTAGTTTGTTTTGGTTGATGATGTAATGATAGGATTTAGAATTCTTTTGGTATTAAATGTCTGAATCTCATAAATAAAGAAAACAATACAATAAGAATTAGCAGCAATTGTGTATACTCAATGCCCTTAAGATCACATATGCAAAATACATTATTTTCTGAGAAAGGCTATATTTTACAATTAAGCTCCATATTACAATTGCAGCATTCGTTTTCAATTAGGCCTAATAATAATTGCCTGTTATTCTGCACGTTAAACACGTTAGAAATCGTTTTGAAACAGGAATTAAATGAGTTTTTGTGGTGAAACTTAAACTCGTCATCCTAAACTGGTGAAATGTATAAACGTTATACATGTTCGTAATATTTTAAGGTTGACTATGCTTTTAGCAATATGATCTAACAAATTATGATTTGGCATATTCTCGTTATGGTCTGAAGCAACTTTTGCATATATTGCAATTCAATAAACGTGCACTGCATCCTTCTTTCTAACCAGCAGAATACACCTTTTAATGATTCTCACTGTCATGAGAGACGAGCAGTTTTAACATGAAAGAGGTGTGCTGTGTGCAGATATCACACCTCTATCTTCGTCTATATGAGCAAGTGTTACCAGACACACCCCTGGTACAAATAACATCCCTATCAAAGGGATGTGAGATCCTGTCTGGATTTATAGGCTGTGCTTTCCGTTGGCCTATTCCTCTGTAGGGCACTATAATGACACAAACAGAGTGTCTGCAATGTTGTAATAAAGCTTTTGCTATTTTAATATATCAGAGGTTTCCACGCCTGCGAGTTAAACTAATAAATAGGTACAATTATTGACTAGACCGTCTAGGCCTATGTCAAATTTCTTAGGCCCGAATTGCAAATGTTTCCCTATTTGCTAAAATCAAGTTCACTGTTCAAGACAGTCCCACCCCTACACACCGGATTAGTGTTCCCGCTGCTCACTCCAGCTTGTGTTGTGACCGTAACACCTAGGTCACAAATTGGACGAGGTGTTAATGTCGGAGGAGACACTAGTGGAAGCGGACAGCCACAATGATCAAAGCACAGGGCATGGTGGGCAACCGTTTGACAGCTGAGCGTCAAAGCTGGAGAGCTGAAAGTCATCGCTGCTTGTAGCAGGGCGTACTCATTGACGCAAATGCATGCATGATCTTTCCGACATAGGCTACAATGTAGGCCCTAAATAGTTGTAGAAGTTAGGTAGATCATATAAATGGATGGAAAGTTTAGACGCGTATGATTTAATCATGTTAAAAATAGGTAAACGTTTATAACCCTGTGTGTGCCATCAGGACTAATTGATGGTGACAGCGGACATGCCGACCCAATTACATGATTTGCTAAGACTACATACAAAACAGGGAGATGCCTTTTTGAGGCGGTTTGCATGCAAGCCCATCAGCTGTGAGACATGCTTGAATTCTGAGGTCAGAGGTTAGCTTGATGCGACATTTGGGGCGATAGATTTAACGGTGAACGAGAGCATGCGTTAAAACGAATCTCATGGGTATATCATCATGGGATGCTTCCAACTGATTTTGACTTTGGGAAGAAAAAGAAATGTGTTAAGTAGCCTAGCTTATTTTTTATTCATAAAACAGACGGTTGACAGCCATCGTTTCTGTGTAAAACCCACGAGGCAAAACGGTTAATTTTTAGTCCTTTTATTAGAACATATCTTTATGTTTCAAACAACACATTTTTATAACCTGCAAAAAACGTACAGACTTGTGCCAATTTTACATACCAGTCTCATACATTGGCAACGAAACAAATATTAGCCTAAATGATCATACACAACATAAGGAGCTGGTATTTGTGTATGCATTTACAGAATGAAAAGCTAAACAACTATCCTGTTGTTTAGAATTCATTTCAAAGGGCTCCCCTCCTGATTATTAGGTCTCGTAAAATGAGTAAGGCTTTTATCAAATGTAATAACACTTTTAATGTATTTTGCAGGTGAGGTCCTTCCAACAATTCTGTTACAATAACAGAATAAAGAAAAATAAACAAATACCCTTCTAGTCTCTCTCTCACGCACGCACACACAACGCACGCACACACAGAGAGAGAGAGAGAGAGATGGTGTTCCTTTTATGAGATGGATTAAAACATCTCAAGAGGAAGGGAGAAAACCCGAGGAATAAGAAAGTATCTTTAAAAACTCTGTCCATTGCGCTTAGCCCACATATAATATTGCTAGTTCACCACTTACAGTAACATGACCAGGTATTTTTTTGTTATTTTTAAAACATTTATCATAGGACCCAATGACATAAAGCGCTTTTCTTTTTCAACAAACCCTAGAAAAATAAAACACAACCAAAGAGAAACAAATTCTGACCAAACGAAGTGGAAAAATCAAATCATTTAAACTAAACTAGGTCAGTTGGTCCAGATTGTGTAACTGTACATACAGTACAACCCCTTCACTTTAACATGTTCCCAAGACCCAGCATCACAAACTGCTGCTTCTCATTAACGGTATAACGGCACAATATGGATCCTGAGTTCCATATTACTTTTATAACACTGATAACACTTTCCAGATTACAATGCACACGTACATCCTGTTATGTTGCGTACGTGAATCACATGAATAGTTTCACTACTTCCATAATGCAGTATTAATTTAATACATTTCAGTGCTTATTAATCTGACAGGGAGGGCAGAAAGTTTTAAATTAAATAAAACAATAGATTGCTTGTCAGGGTCCCACACAGAAACATCCGCCAAAAACAGATGCTTTATGAAAAATAATTTCATGAATGATTTTGGCATTTGAGGTTACATTTTTATAAGCGAATTATGAGCATATCCAAAATAGCGTTCATCAAAGGCAAGTGGACACACAGCATGTCAAGACAATATTATAAATTACAGCTGCATGGAATTTCCAGAGGGAAAAAAATACTTTTTGGTTTGTGTCGTTCACTATTACAAATCTGTTGTTTGCATGATATTGTAATTGTAGCGTTATCACTATATTGACATGTATGATTCCAGTGACTAATTTCCAGTGAGAAACATGCTGTCTTCACTTAGAGACTATTTTTACAGAGGAGTACATACTGTAGGACTGATAGAGAACTTTGTCACATGGTGCAACGACAATCACCTGAAGCTCAATATCAGCAAATCCAATGAGCTTGTGGTGGACTACCAGAGGAACAGGGGCCCCCTATTGTTGTTGTCATCCAGGGAGAGGAAGTGAAGAGGGTGGACTCATACAAGTACTTTGGGGTCCAAATCAATAAAAAAACTGGACTGGACTCACAACACTGAAGCCCTCTTCAGGAAGGGACAGAGCAGACTGTTCTTCCTGACGAGACTCAGATCAAGATGAGCACCCGAGATTAGTGTCCCCAATTCAGTATCCGACCAAATGTGAAATATGGTCACAATCTCCCCTTCTGTTCCTGAGTCATGGTGTTAAATAAAGGCCAAAAAAGTGTTTTTACAGAACATTATGTCACAGTGAATTTGACCTCCTGGCGTTCCTGAGATATCGCGTTTATGAGAATGGGACGGATGTGAGGTCATAGTGACCTTGACCTTTGACCACCAAAATCAAATTCATCAAATCAAAATTTGTTCATCCTTAAGTCCAAGTGGACGTTTGTGCCAAATTTGAAGGAATTCCCTCAAGGCTTTCCTGAGATATCGTGTTCACGAGAATGGGATGGACGGACAACCTGACAGCATAATGCCTCCAGCCACGGCTGTCGCTTTTCCCCCACATTCTAAATCTTCAATATATCTCCCAGGGTTTCCAAAGACACGCCGTTTATGAGGTGGATAATGTATAATGTAAAAGGCAAATCTCCAGCTGCCAGTGAAATCACTGTTAACAGTAGCTTGTATGGGACCTTCGGTTGATCAACTAACCTCGACATGCTATTTCCTAAACATAAATATCTGCTGTACATTCCTAAGATTACATCGCTCCTGGCTTTCATCAACTGTTTATTAAATGTAGTTCTGTTTTGTTAAATATATTTCTGTTTTGACTTTGGCTTATAAAATATACGCAGAAATATTACGTGGTAAGTATAAATACGAGATTCATATAAAATAGCCAATGCATTCGATTGTCATAAAAGAACAATAGATTATAACCCCCCAAAAAAACTCTTCCCTTCCCACTGAACAGTCCATCTATGCCACACGGTGAAACCCGAATCACTGCTTCAAATAACATGGTTACAGTGTTGGATTCATAATGTTTAGAGAGAACATGTGCTTGCATGCATTGTCATTAGCCGAGGCCTGCGTGCATTCACAACCTGCAGGTTACTGCCTCCTGGGTGGGAGGGATCAGTACTGCAGCCTGCTTCCCTATTAATCACACTCGCACTGGCGGTACGAAGCCATCCCATTGGCAGTAGAGAGGAGAATCCAGTGTGCTTGACTGTTCCCAGGCACACCGCCGAGTGTGTGCGTGTGTGCAGGTCGATGGGGATGGGGCCACGGTGGGAGCGGTTGTGCGTGGTCTATGAACCAGAGTCGGGCTGAGCTCGGGCGTCTTCGGGCTGGTTCTGCTGGCGTTGTCCTGACTCCTCCCCCAGGTCTCCCAGGTCCATGTCTGGGAGGTCCTGCTCGATAGGGGGCTGTGCTGCTACATCTTCACAGTACACACACTCCTGGAGGGGGATGACCATTTACATTTAGGGAATTTAGCAGACGCTTTTGTCCAAAGTGTAGGTATCTTATGGAATCCCAAAAGCGACGTACAAGAAGTACATTTGTCAGAAATGAACAACAACAATATCTCCCTGTTTGGCGTAGCAAGATTTCAATAGAGCTAGTCTCAGACGATACTAACAGACAAGCTGCTGAGCACTTGACACACACACACACACACACACATCAATCAACTGTTTAAGAGACAAGAATTCAAAAAGGAGGGTTCTGCGAAGGTTTGACTCCATTTCCCTCCTAACTCTGTTTCA
>OMPB01049229.1:0-10631 GCA_900312615.1 Stylephorus chordatus | reverse complement strand
TAATGGCTAAGTGAAGGTTAATCCACCTTAAGGAGGTTATAAATGGTTATTATTAATTTTAATTTTATTTTACCGTTCTATATGTACTGAGTACTGTAGGGGACTGATACGGGCAGGTCAGGGGACGATGCCTGTAATGAGACAGAGGATATAATTATTATAATAATTATAATTATAATGTTTTTGCTTTTTATGCTTGATTATGTATTTTACTTAATTTTATTTTTTCTATATAATGTTTTTTCTTTATGCTTGTTTATGTACTTTATTATTCATTTTAATCTTTATTTTTCTCTGGAAAGCACTTTGTGATGTATATGCTTGAAAAGTGCTATACAAATAAAGATATTATTATTATGTTGAAGATGGTTGTAGCTATACCTGTAGTTTGTTGTGGTAATTTAGGCTGACTGACTGACAGCACGTGTTATTTTTCACGAGGAAAAATGCATTGTACTTTTTTACTTTTTGATATTGTGCTTTATGTGATTCTCTCAAGTACCTAAAATTATATTTGTTTGCATATGATTATTTGTTATCCTATAACATATTATATAATGCAGAAATAAGGATATTGCTGCATTTACCTACATCATTTAGAAGCATAATTGAAGTCAGAGCTACATTTATGCATTGTTTTCTCCTGAATGGTGCGACTCATCTTTCAATTTCTCCCCATAGCGTTGTGTCATGTCTCGATACCTGAGGCAGTTCACTACTGTGGGCGATGACAGACCAGGGATGTGGAAAGAACTGGATGAAGACACTACTGAGGTTCTACCTTCAGCCACAGACCAGCATCCAACACAACTCAACTTTAGGGATTCCCTTCGAAGGCTCTACAGCTGTAGCAGATTTCAGGTATTTCTTTGTGTTATCAGTTTACCTTGAAAGGACAGGATGGAGTTTTCATCAAATATTGTAGACATTTTATTGTTATAACTAAGCAACCATTAATTTACATTTTTGTGTAGAGTTCTTCATCAAGACTAGATATATATATTTTTTGTCTTTTTAGATTTCACCGTACTCCATTAAACTGTAAATTAAGTAGTTTAATTATTGGCAGTAGAGTGAATTTTGCTGAGGTTGCATAAAAAGTGCAGTGTTTGACATAGAATGGGCAATAAATAGCCCCCTAACATAACATACTATGGGTAGATCTAAATGTCTCAATGAGTCGAAAAGTCAAAGGAAAACACAAGCACTTCTCCCAGTAGTCTTAATGTACAATACATGCAGGACTTTACAACTGACTAGACTGGGAATACTGCTTACGGCTAGAGATGTTCCTGCTACTAATTCTTCTATACTCTGTGACCAATAATTTGTGTTATTTTTTCCAATTTCGTTCTTAAGGTATTGGTTGTGTGTTTGGTAATCCTGGATGCCTTCTTTGTTCTGGCAGAGGTTCTGATAGATCTGAATATCATAAAAGTGGGCCATGTTGTACCTCAGGTAAGATAGTATAGAAGTATTTTATATGAATGTCTTTGAAAGGACATTCACTTAAAGTTTGAAAAGAGGCTATATTCCAAACTTTGCATACCATACAGTTCTTTTCCCACAGGTGTTCCATTACCTGAGTTTGGCACTTCTGACTTTCTTCATGGTAGAGCTGGCTGGCAAGCTTTTCGCATACCGGCTCGAGTTTTTCCAGCATATGTTTGAAGTCTTTGACGGCGTAGTAGTTGTGGTGTCCTTTGTGTTGGATATTGTCTTTATATCTAATGAGGATGCTGTAGATGGTGTGGGGTTCCTCATTTTACTACGACTCTGGAGAGTAGCGAGGATTGTTAATGGTGAGTAGCACTTATTTTACAAAACAATCCTCAAAAATGAAGAGTGTTGATTAGAAAATATAATATAAAGATGTAAACAAACAATGTCATGTGATGACAGATTACTTGTAGGCCATTCACTTCAGGAGTCTCATTACGCTTTTAAAATGCACATTTAAAATGGCAAAATCATGAGGAAGTAATCGGAAAGCTGGCTTCTCTATTTCTAGTGTTTCTTTGATTAAATAATATGGAGATAAGATAAAACTTTATTTGAAAACTAGTTTTGGACACACAGTGTCTACTGAATCCAACATTGAACAAAATACATTTAACACAGAACAAAAATGACAAAAATGTTAATAAAGAGAAGAAGAAATGACAACATCAGAATAAGATGGCCACCCGGCCCAGATGTTAGCGTTGCTCTGCTCTTTTCCAGGGATCCTGGTGTCAGTGCAGACTCGTGCTGACCACAGACTCCACAAACTTAAGGAAAGTTACGATCACCTTGTTCAAAGAGCCACTGAGCTCCAGGAATGCACTGATAAGATGGTGCGTCCTCATTAACAAAGTCATAGATGCATATTAATGCCATTTAAACTGTGATACTACTAAATACTTGTGTTCTATGTATTTTCCCCAGGAACAAGAGAACAGTAGACTCTGTTCCCTCCTGAAACAACACGGGATTGAGTTCTAACTTCATATCTCTAATGGAGCTTTTCCTGGTTGTTGAAAATATTTGTGTTGTTTCCTTGTTTAAATGATCATGGTTGCATTTGTATAAACTGTATTATAAACATTCATATCTTCTTTTTGGTGGTGAATAAATATAGCTGCGCTGCTAGTGATTACTTCAACTCAATAGCATGATCATTTAAATGCTACCATTTAATGGTGACAAAATGTGAAACTCATCAGATGTTATTTTGACTGATTGACTGGTTTAACATAGATGAATGATACTCTATATAAATCAAGTATCTCAAGGCACATATACCCCCAAACCAAGCTGTATTTCTATGTGGACATGCCTCCTTCGCTGTCAACTGCTATCTGCAATTATCTTTGTTTTTACGTGAAAGGAAAGAAGAATTCAAAGGGGAGTTTGGCATCAATAGTAGGTTGGGCCCGGAAACCAGGAAGAGCAGGTGCTGAAACGGCTACAAATTTCACTGAGCTTGTTACCGTGACAACACTGCCACCTCTGCTGAGCAGGGCCTGTATGGTGGAGACACAGTTCAGAGGTCATATGAGCATTATTTGAATACAACAGTCTTCACTGAGGCAGCACTCGCTTATAAATGCTTCTATGGAATGGCATCCAAGGGAATACATGTGTTTTGATAAATCGAGAAAACAAAAAATAAACAAAACTATAAATCATAACTAGAAATAAATAATCTTCACTGAATAAACTTTCCACTAAAGCCTAGGTCAACATACAATGCTTATTAATTTATTGATGATAGACACAGAGACTACAATCACATGGATTTGTCAATGAGCACAAGGAGGTTTCCAGGACATTAGGCTTTAAGGACATTTATTTAAAGGCACATCCACATATAGTAAAATGTAGCCGACAAACATCAAATCAAAGCATGCAGCATTGAACTCAATTCTGCTGATGATAGACATGTCACATTACTAAACATTAACCTGGTGTATAGAATGGAGAATCTTTGTTAAAGAATTTGAAAAGGACTAATGCAATCAGGGTAAAGCAAAGTAGCACAGCCCATCAGTTCTCGGATAAAAATGTAATTTCAAAAGTTCTTTGTCAATAATGCTTTTGGCCAAGAAAAATGTTAAACTTGTATACTGTATGTCAATTATGGCCATTTAAAATTATAATGTTGCCAATAGTGCCATCCACAGCTCCTGCACATATGCATAATGAGCATTGTTCTTTAATGACATAGGAAGCTCCTCTTACCATGCTGCTGGTGTTGGGGTGTATCACTTCTTTAATGCTCACAATCCTGGCTTGAGGGTTTACCAGCTGTCCATATTTTGTCCATTCAATTTCCAAGTGACGAGACAGTGGTATGATGCAGCTCTGAGCTCCCTGAACAGACTAAACATATTAAACATGTATGTTAGCTCCTGACTAAGAGTAAAGACTTCTATTGCATCCCAGCAGCTTGACCATTAGTGTTCTTGGGATTTACTCTATCATCCATAGGTTTGAGAGCTGTTGCATTTAAATCTGAGTTTTAAGCAGCACTGTTACTGTATATCAGTAAAGCTCAGACAATTAAATATACATGTAAAACACTTCCATTTCTTCATTGTGGCTATACAGTATCCCTTGTGGTGAAATAACATTCAAATGGCTTCCTTGTTTAACATGGGATTTAAGAGTTTTTTTCCTACGACGGCATAAGAATTAAAAAGTGTGATGAATGGCCTACATGTAGAATACTAGTAGACCTAGTTTCTTCTACATGTAGAATACTAGTAGTCCTAGTTTCTTCTACATGTAGAATACATGATAGAAACTTCATGGTTACATAACTTAATAGTCAACATTTTTCAGAGACCTATTCTCACCCCAGGCTCAAAGATGGTATCAATGGGCACCCAGTCCAGTGAATCATCTAACGTGGGTGTTCCAAAGGCAGCGACATACTGGATGTTACTTGAACCTCTCAGGACATCAAGGAGTACCTGTGACACCAAAGAACAGTTGAACGGCTCCTCCAGTCTGGGGAGAGGAAACACTCAATGTCAGTTGTCAGAGTAGCTCATTGTTCTTCTATCAGCTTGTGAAAAAGAAAAGAAAGAACCATATTGTTTGTAAAGTCAACCCTCATACCTTAACGTGCAGCCAGACACCATGTCTTGGCCAAACAACACAGGTGAGCGCTTGTGGTGTCCATGAAGACAGTCCTGGTTCTGGGAGCTTTTAATTATGGTCAGTGTACCGATGGGATCGGTGCTCTGAACAATCCTTGTAATAGAGAAAACTGTTAAGGATTTGCTAACACTGTGCATTGTAGTCCACCACACTGTTTTCTAAAGTCAATAATAGTATATTACTTTATCAATTGTATACTAAATATTTGTATTAAAGCACATGTTTTATTTGTCCATGTGTAAAGGATATTCTGCACTTGGAGTTCCAGATACAACAGGGAGCCCAGTCACATAACCTGGATTCCCACTGCGTTCAAATGTCCTATGTTCGCTGCTCTCCTCCTAAATGATGGATTCAAGTTTCAACAATCTGGTTTCTTGCTACAAAATATCTCCAGGTTTAACAGGCTAGCATAGCTGCTTTCCATAAAATCTAATACTGAATGTCAGAAAACGTTCTTCAGCTTAATGAAGTTACGACTAAAGTTGAAGTTTCTGCATCTTCAGAGATTCCAAAATTGACATTAGCAGGTGATTAGAGAAGGTAGAAGGTGTAGAATGTAAGCCTAACTGGAAAAGCTAAAGTATAATGTGCTGGTATTTTTAAATGCTTTTGAAATATTGAATAAAGGTTTCAGCACAGCACCTGGACAAATGTAACTGTAAACTCCTGTTCCAAGGACAGCACATTTCCTTGGATAGGCCCCAGGACAACATTTGTGGCTAGGTTTACTATTTCACCAGCTGGGTTGTACTTCATTACATAGTCAACCTTGAGAAAAACATCACATTTTTATTCAACATTAGACACTTTATTCAATATAAGCGACATGACAACTAAAAACAAATCCAGGAATGACTGACCTGGTGCACCACATTTAAGCAGAGAGCCGGGTTCAAAAGAGCAGGCACAAGTTTCTCGGCTGCACCAAGCTCCAAATATAATAGAGTGCCCTCCAAAGACTTCAGGACAGCCATCACAACCATGGGAACGATCTTCAGCAAGGAACAGGTCAATTAAGATTCCATTTTACAGTCACAAGCAATATGTTCACAAAAAAAGAGAAATACAAAAGCTAAATACATTCAAGCTAAATACATGAGCTTCACCTGGTACAAGACTACCTGAAGGAGAGCTTCACCTGGTACAAGAATACCTGAAGGAAAGCTTCACCTGGTACAAGGCTACCTGAAGGGGAGGTTCACCTGGTACAAGACTACCTGAAGGAGAGCTTCACCTGGTACAAGACTACCTGAAGGAGAGCTTCACCTGTTACAAGACTACCTGAAGGAGAGCTTCACCTGGTACAAGACTACCTGAAGGAGAGCTTCACCTGGTACAAGACTACCTGAAGGAGAGCTTCACCTGGTACAAGACTACCTGAAGGAGAGCTTCACCTGGTACAAGACTACCTGAGGGAGAGCTTCACCTGGTACAAGACCTGGATGCTAAAACATAACCTATGGATACTCAATGGGTGCAAGGTCAACTCATTATATAATTTAATCTGTGCCAAAATAACACTTTGTTGTTATTTAATGATACTAAAATATCATAGTTTAGAATATAGCTTTTTGTAATTACTAAATGTCTTATTTAGAATGACAGTATGAGATATCTAAGATGCCTATATGTTAACGCCATGTTTTCATCTTTGTGGTCTTTTAAGGGGGACTTCTCTAACCAATTGATCCAATTAAGTATTGGTGTTAAAATCTTTCCTATAATGGCACTTAGTTTAATGGCAACATGAGAACATTTAGACGGTGAGCATAACGTGGATATGTCCACTTTATGCCAGTGAATCGCTCCATGCATTTACATGCACTTGAGTAATGCTAATAATAATCCTCTAGGCAACATATACACGCTGTTAGCATTTTATAATTGTTGGAGGAGGCGGCGCTAACAGGGCCCAATGCTCAGGCCGGTGAGTGGAATCAGCTGTAATCAATGATAATCCTCACCTGCCTGTGTATTTAAGAACGCTGTGACCAGGCCCAGAAGGAAGACACACGGACACGTCGGCAGCGATCGCCGATGGATGGTTTTCGTTTTTGTTATTTTAAAGTTATTATTTTGTAATAAAGACAGCTAACAGCTGGTTTAATCCATTGGTCTCGGGTCTGCCTCGTCGTTACTGTTGAACTCACTTCACGAGTGTGAGACTTTTACAAACACTTCCCTTGTTCTAACGTTCTCTCAAAGATAAACATATGATATGTAAGTGCAGGCTGTGACATCTGGGCTAACCTATACTGTACATCTTTTTAAACAATGGGAACGTAAGTAAACTGGACAACAAATGAAAGACTGGACAAAATCTACCCCTCATACTGAATCACACTATGCCGTTTACTTGGGTGATGCACTTAAATCATCACATTATTGCAATACGCTGACTATAATTATGTGATGTGTACATTTGTGAAGTGTATATTGTTGGGTTATGCAATGTAATTTTAAAAAGGGACACAGAAAGTAAATAAAATATACTCACTGTAGCATTTGTATTCTTCCCCTGTTGAAAAGAGTGGATATAGTTTAAAACAACTTTGTACTGTTATCAAAGTTATTATTTGTATGAGTTTGTGGTTTAAACAATACCTCCATATTCACATGGAACATCGAATCTGTCTTTTTGTGATTTATTTGTTCAAATGAAATGAGATTTGGTCTGGAAAGACTCACAGAGAGCAGCTGAGTGTCTGTGTAGGTGTGGATATTGAGGGCTTGCAGATGGGTACAATCCCTTTCAACCACCAGGCTTCGGGTACAGCGGTTGTGCTGCTGCTTTAAGAAGGCTGAGGAAAAGAAAACAACTTTAACATGCATGCTAGCAGCAAAGCTCCCACTAAAAGATGCCTGCAGTCTTTAATATTATAAAAGGAAATAAAGGATAAAATGAGAGTAGCGCCAGTTAAATGGGACTTAATTAGCATCAGGTCATTTTTCTGTTTTTAACAGTTTGTGGAAGTACAGATCCTAAGCTTTCAAATGATGTGCCATGCATTGAAATCTGAAAATATTTGAAGAAGTTGCTACATCTGAAATCACAAAGCAGAAAAATCACCCCAGAGTACAGGAAGTTTGCATTGGCCATGTTTGAAAGGCATGTCTGACTTTGAAGAGGATAATTTGACTTCTAAAATTATGCTATAAACACTCCAATTCACTGTCGTAATTTTATTGTTATTATTAGTACTATTTTATTAACTTTGGGTGCACTGTGGAATTGAGTTTGGTAGTGGCTGCTAGCGGTTACTATAAGGTTGCACTAGCATTAGCATAAACCTACTTGCCCAAGTGTGCAACTGGGTGCACGGAGCTGAAAAATGTCTCAAACAATCAGAATCATCACAGGTAAGTCGAAAATGAAGCTTTACATCAAAAAATAAGAACTTACCCTTTAAGCCAAAATGTATATTAAGCCAATAGACAGAGTAATGTCAAATACCAACACAATTGTGATGTGATTAACAACAGACATAAGTAAATAGTAACATGATGTGGGATGGCCTGATGGCTCACTTGCTATGTGGCACCCTAGCTAAACTACTGTATGACCTGTGGTCCTATGTTACATGTCTTTTGCTAGTGCACTAACCATGTGGCAACCTAGCTTCAACGATGACCTGTGGTCCTATGTTACATGTCTTTTGTAGTTTCTCTTCCCTGTTCTCTCCATAAACCTACCTAGTAGTAATATGGGGACACTGTGCTGTAGGAGACATTAAAACCGAGGTCCTGACTCACTGTGGTCATTAAAGATCCCATGGCACATTGCAAAAGAGTAGGGGGTTCCCCAGTGTCCTGGCAAAATACCCAACTTGGCTCTCTCCATCTCCCCATCTGGCCACCTAATCATCCCCTAGTGTAATTGGCTCAATGATTCCCTCCCTCTCCACCATAAGCTGATGTGTGGTGAACACTCTGGTGCAAAATGGCTGCTGTGCATCATCCAGGTGAGTGAGTTGAGGTGTTTCCCCCTTTCACTGTGAAGTACTTTGAGTATCTAGATAAAGTGCTATATAAACATTATTATTATTATTATTATTAATATTATTATATTATATCATTTGGTTAGTTTAACTAGTGATGGGACTTACAGTAGGTCAATTGGGATACCAACCTACAGGATTTGTGTCCAAACAATACATATTAACAGCAGCTGCAGGGAGTTGCAGCACGCTTCTCTCTCCATTTGCTCTTGAAGCTTCCATGTCATCACCATACTGAAGCAAAATGGTCAATGAAAAATGTAGTTCATATGTATTTTTAGCAACATATTTAAAATGAACAATATATGAACAATATATGAACATATATATGAACAATATACAACATATATATAAATTAACAAAATAAGGCAGTTATTGTCAAATTACAGCAAAATATCAGATAATTCTTCAAGTTTTCTATCTTGTTTTACAACCTCAATTTAGAATTTGGAGTCATAAAACAATGAACATAATCAGGTAGGTACTATACTGGAGCTAAAAACAACACAAAGCCATTCCTGTTCCAATGGCATCTAAGGCAGCCCATTACAAACGTAACCCATCCTTCCAAGACAGACCTGGTATCCAGTAGAGGCAGACAGTAATGCGCCGTTGGTCTTTGAATTTAAGGGGAAGTCCAACAACTCCTTAAAGACGGAATCAAAATGTCTGTCCGTTGGAATGGCAGGTAAGGTATAGGACATACTCTCAACATCTAAAGAAGTATAAAGCAACAACAAAGACAGGCACAGTTTGTAATGAGTGTTTTTTGTGAGAGAACTGTGAACAAGCTACATTAATGAAAGGGTAATTTCATTAGTTTAAAAAAACAACAACATTCCATAACCACTATTTGACTGAATCAAATGCCAACAGTGTATTGACTAGTTGAGAAGTAGACCAACATTGCATTCACGGATGAATTACCGGTACATACTTTATCATTACTGTACTTTCCTTACCAATGGCCAAGTTTGAGATCTACTTAAAGGGAAACTCCACCCTGGGTCTCCCTGTATTTGTGTAAATGTTGCTTACCTACAGAGTAAAATGAGCTCATAGCCAACTCTCTACATATCACCAGTTCAGAGATGTAGCTCTAAATTACTGCACATGCTCCAGCTTTCTGCTTCACAAAGGACTACAACCGGCGCTCGGGCAACACCTCCTCTACCTTGTGGGGAAGTACCAGGAATTTCAAATTACCCACCCATTGTAGTTGAGGAAGGGTAGAGGTATGCGTAATTATGACGTATACCTCTACCAAATCCGTTCTTCCCGTTGCCGTTATTTCCGTGCAGAGATCACTTTGGCCAGCCACATAGGGAGACTTAATCAGTTATGCCTCGATCTGGTAAATGAGTTTAAAGCTGGGGTAGGCAAGTTTTGGGTGCGAACAGAATCTGGGCGTAAGAATAAAGATTTTGAATGTCTACAGTGGCGATTCGACGTTGCTGTGCCCAGTCTGCCTCTTGGGGACACGCACCACCACTTTGATAGGCTGGTAACCCCGTCTTAAAAACTACATAGAATTAATGATTTGATTATTAATAATTACTTTCTATAATCTTCTCTGAGAGCTTTTTCTCAACATACCTGATGCAATTTACTCTTCAGATCGAGGCAACAACACATTTTTTTTCCTACCAATGTGATATTCAGCATGTATGGATAATTATGATGAGGCAAACATTTTTAGGGAAGGCTAATATTTGCTCAGGAGATGTGCTCAAATGTTGGTACTGTAACAAATGATGGTAAACCCTGTTTGCCAGTAAGCCTCCTTCAAAAGGTAGCAGCTCTAGTGAATATGATGGATAGGACAGAAGCATAGAAAACCAAGGATTGGTTTGTTGTAATGACATGGAACATGGCAGACAATGCTTAATTATAGTATGTATGTATTTTTTCTTGATAGTTGTATGTACGTACCTACATGAGCCTTCTCTTGGAAATTTATAATAGGGGCTAAATTTAATCAAA
>OMPB01048991.1:0-11437 GCA_900312615.1 Stylephorus chordatus | reverse complement strand
TGACATAAACCAGTAGGCTACACATCAAAAATGAAGAGTTTCAGTTGATATTTTTAGTTATAACAGAAGATAGACCACACGTATTTAATAACAAATGGAAGATGTTGATGGTTAAAACGGAATTTGTTTAAATACAACAGATCGAGAGAAAATTGGAACTTCGACCATGCTTGGGGCTTTGTGTAAAAGAAATAAATTAAACAAAAAAAGTTTAGCATACACTTATAACTGTCACAAATTCCCCTATTAGTTATTTGCATCTGGTTTTTGTTTCCCCACTTCCCCCTCTGGCTGAGCTTTCCTGCACTCTGCATTCCTGTGTTTTTCCCCCTGACTTGCCTGTTTTGACCTTGCCTGCCTGTTTTCTGGACCTTGGATTCCCTGCCTGCTCCTTGTCAGATTTGTTTGTATGATTGACTGATCTCCCAGGTTTTGACCTTGCTTGTTAACAAGTAAAACTGAACTCTCTTCGCAAATTCCGTCTGTCTCATTGTCGTGCTTTTGGGCTCAAAGCTGTCAGTAACAGTAAACCTCACAACGTCAGGCTTTCGTGACTCAGAAGAAAACATCGCTCTCTGGCCATTAACACATTAGCACGATCAATAAACACGTGTGTTTATTAAAATATCGGCTAAAATGTTTAATATCAATGCGGCTCTTGAGATGTTAAATTATGAACTGTCTATGGTACTAAATAGAGCCAGTGAACACTGCTTGTGCGCATGAGATTATGCATATGCAATGTGTATGCGTGTGTTTGTGCATATAGTACCTATATATGCGTGTGTAGATACATGTGGTTATGTTAGTCGATATAGATGCATGTGTATTTACATGTATGTGCATACACATGCAAGTGTATTTGGATGCATGTGTATATGTTTGTCGTAGACAGTGAGCATGCTACTTTGGGAAAAAATGAAGGGTCAGCCATGGATTCAGTATTGGCAGCTGAGCATTTGGGCAGTATTTAGCTTTGGAGTAGTCATGCAGAAAGAGAGAGAGAGGCAATCAAAGATGGAGAGAGAGAGAGAGAGAGAGAGAGAGAGAGAGAGAGAGAGATGAAAGGGCAGATGAGGCCAGTTTAGTACAGAACAACACACAGGGACAAGCTGAATAAAATTAAAAAGGTTTATTCCAACAACTCTTAACTATAATCTCAAATGTATAACCAAAGAGTACAAAAGAATCTCGAGTACATTAAAGTATTATAAATCACGTTGAAAACCAAGACACAGCGCATGTTTTCATATTTATATACTTAAATATCAATTCCAAGCAATACTTTAACCCCAAGAAGTCTAGACATATCCATTTAATACCAATGTCGAAACATCCATTTATTCTCAGCAATACAGGAGCACTTAATCTTCACATAGTTTATTCTGTTAATATCGTGTTTTCAGACAGTTTTCATCGATAACATCAATGCATGCGAACAGCGTGACAGAGATAGAGAAACAGGAGGGAAGTAAGAGTTTGAGACCGTGGTTAAGGATGCAGAGACAACATAGGGCTCGAGATTTCATGGTCAAAGCCTGGCATCAGCAGAAAAGGAAGGTCAGCCATTAGTTGGTCCAAGCCACAGATTTTAGTCCCGACATGGAGATAAAGAGGCAAAAAGGAAAGGGAGGAAGCAGGGGCGCCACTATGTGGTCATTTGCAGTATGGCAGCCCGCAGTGGACTATTACTATTGTGCTTTTTGAGTCACACCCTGAATCCGAAGCCATGAAAGAAGTACCTACTTGAGTGAAAGCAGAGCGCATTTTTTTATTTAATTTGTTTGTTAGGTTAAATTGGAGCTGTGCCACAGCCTCTGTATTTAATAAATCATCTGCTCTCACTTTCTAACCCCTACATTGCTGTATTACACCAAGTTGTTCTGGAGCGAGTTTACCTCGGCGCTCTCCTCCGTGTGGTTAGGAGTGTCGCCGTGGTCATGGTCGACAGCTATTGGCTGGTTCTCTTGCTTGGGCGACTGAGAGTTGCGGATGTTCAAGGACTCCTCCTCCTTTGGGGGCGGAGACTTAACAAGCTCCTCCTGTTTCTGAGGCTCATCCTGGAAAATGAATTAGGTAGAGTAATTTATACATTCTCAAAACACACACACACACACACACACACGCCTCCTGTGTTTGGAATTAGTTCTTTGTTTCCCATTTTATTTTGTAGTTTCTCACCTGTGCTCATTTTAGTTATCTTCACTTCCTGTTCTTAATTGTCTACCCTGCCCAGATTTGTTTCACCTGTCCCTTGTTATTTTTAGTATTTATGTTGGTTTGTTTTGTATTGCTTGGTTTGTATTGTTTGGTTTGTTGCTCGTGTTGAGAGTTCAGATGTGGATTATTGCCTTGTCCTGTCTACCCTGCTTGCCTGTCCTGCTTGCTTCCCTGCCCGGTCGTACTCATACTTGACTGTAAATAAACAGCGTTTCATTAGACTTTGTTTATTTTGTCCGTTCATGCGTTTGGGTCCTGCTTTTCCTTGAACCTTAACATTGTTTGTTGTTTAGTGTGTGGGTGTGTTGGAGTATTGAGAGAGTGAGGAAGAGTATTCATGCTTTTATAAATGAAGGTGTTCCAGGCTAGACCAGAAAATATGTCAAAATAGGAACTGATATTCAAACAAAATACCTAGACCTTTATTCTAAATAAATCCTTTCAAAATGACCTGTTGGATCTTTGACATTCAGAACTCCACAGGGCAGACCAGATGCCTGTGGGGTGCCTCTAACACTGACATTTACAGCCTCCTCGAGATAGAAAGTCACCAACAAACACTGCTCACAGATGGGCCTGACCCCTCCCCCCGGCCCTTAAAAAAAGCGCTTAAGAGTAAGAAGGTAAAAACCAAGTCGAGACTATTCTGTCCATGCAGTCTTTAACAGGCTGAAAGTATGCAGTGCTTGTCGTTAAAGAAACCTAGACCAGCGAGAGTAATGCATATTCCATGAGGGTAGACACTCCAACGTCAATATTATTAATGGTGAAGTACCCCAACTGTGCTGTGAAGTGTATCCATATGTGTATTTGCAGTGTTTGCATGCATCTGTGTGTTTAACACACATTTATGTGACTACAGCATATAAATTATTGTTTGTGTACGCGTGTCAAATGTAGCATGTGTAAATGTGCATGCAGGCCATTGATTGGTTGGTCACAGCCATGTGAAGGTCACAGGGACACTGGGCAGGAAGTGGGGCATGATTGATTAGTCCCATCATACAAACTACTGAGTCTGATTGGGGTTAACATGGTGATCTTATAGCAAGCTGCCTTTCCATCAATTCTATAGATGGAACGTGCTTCCAAATTGACTACACTCTATACACATGCACGCACGCACGCACGCACGCACACACACACACACACAATGCCCTGTACAGAAAGTATTTCAAAAAATTGCATTGCATTCACAGGCCAGGGTAGAGTTTAAGGCAAAGGAAACAGTTATTAATTGTGCTTACAAGAGCAATACAATACAGGCGTGTGAGCCAAAATGGAGGTTCTTCCACCACTCTGAAAGAGATGATTGCAGGTGAGGAGGTGTGGGAGAGGTTGTGCAGGAGCCTGCTAGCGACCCGTCCAAGCCAATAATGATACAAGTATAGAAGAATAGAAGAACAATAAAATGAAGAAATGACTGCGAATGCCTTTAATTTTGCCATATTTTGGATCGAGTCGCTAGGCCACAGTATAGAGATGAGATTTAGATGCAGGAAGTGTTTCTGAAATGAAGGCTGGTGGCAGACAGGGAACCAAACTGACATCTACCAGTTGCACAGTGAATAAGAGTGATGCAAAGCTGGCTGGGGCCTTGCGTTATGGCCCGTCATTCACTGCTTACCTTGTGGTGATTATAAGGGTTTCTGGGCATATATTCCCATGTATAGCTGCTCACTGCTGGCTTCTGAATGGATGAGTTAGTCGGTGAGAGAGCAATGGTTTAGAAGTGTTAAAGACACACACACACACACACACACACACACACACACAAATACACACACACACACACACTACTCACTTGATCGTTGTTCTGGTGCAAAACAGCATCCAAGACAATATAAGCCTCATAATGACATGATGAACTAAATTAGTGTCGGCTAATATTTGAGGACAGGACCTTATTAAATGAACAGGCCTATTACCATGACGACGATACACAGAATGACATACAGTATGCATGGAATGGCAGGTATGCAGACAAACAATGAAATGGAATCATCTTAGGAGAGAACATTAAGAGCAAAGAGAGTGGAAGGAGGTAGAAACGTAGACATGGAAGCCAGAACGAGAGAGAGAGAGAGAGAGAGAGAATATAGTTGAAGAACAAAGAAAGAGGACGAGACAGAGCAGATGACAGCAGAGGCTGTACTGAGCAAAGCAGAGCCAGGGTAAACGAGTGGAGAGGCAGGGCATACCTGACAGATAATGTTGTCATAGTACGCCAGGTTGTGGGCGTGCGCTTGGGGAGGGGGCGGGGGGGTGTCACACAGTTTCCTTACATTTGGCAGCGAGCCGTCCGCCATTGTGGAGACCGAAAGGCCGTCTGTCTGTGGATCTCCGCCCTGAGGGCGGTACTTACTGGAGTTTGGGAGGGCAGGAAAAAGACAAGAGAGTGGCATCATTGTTTTCTTTTATTTGTTATTGTATTATTATTATCATTATTATTATTTGATATCATTCTATCAACTTATTTCCCCCTTTTGTTTTTGTCCTTATAAGCTCAGGCTTAAAACGTACTGTGTCTAAAGCAATAAGTATAGCGCCACGCATAATACACCTCCATACATGTCATGCAACATTGAACACACAGCAGCATAGAAAGGCACCATGAACATGACTGCATCAACATGCTTCCTACTTTACATACCAGCCCCCACACACACAGCCTCGTTAAGGTACACACCTGCGCTTTCGCAGGCGATTGTTCTCGTTCTTGAGGTGGTGCAGCCTCTTGGCGAAGAAGACGATGATCATGAAGAGGAGGAGGAGCACCAGCGAGGCCATGCCCACCACGACACACATCACCTGGAACTCTGTGATGGCCCAATCACAACGCGCACCCTTGTTCCAGATGTACTCCTGAACGTTACACCTGGAGGGAGATAGGGAAGCACGGGCGAGAGACACAAGTGTAGAGAGAGAGAGAGAGAGAGAGAGAGAGAGAGAAAGGAAGACACAGAATGTTGAAAGATAAGACACAAAGAAGAAGAGATCATAATGCATTAGGTTCAATCCAATTACTATTTAAATTTACCATTCAATTAAAGCTGTAATTTATTTCTACTGATAGTGAATTACAACAACACAGTCTGTGATTAAGCAATTCCCATCCCCATTGCTTTAATATCACTGTATATTTGCATTAGTGGACAAAAAATGAATGTGTGTAGAAACTATAAACTCAGCTTGTTCCGTTGTTTCAGTTTAGTATCTCTCTAGGCATCAAACGTTACCAGTCACAGCCCTGAGTGAGCATATTTAGGTCATAGCTCCAACAGGACGACCAGAGCAACAGAGTGACTGTTGTTGTCAAAAGGGATGACATGGTGTCTTGAGTTCTGTCCAGCAGGGAAGTAAGGATTCAGTCTACAGCTTTAAACCCGTAATGAGATCAGTGGATCTGTGTGTGTGTGTGTGTGTGTGTGTGTGTGTGTGTGTGTGTGTGTGTGTGTGTGTGTGTGTGTTCGTATAAGGTGTGCCTTTGACTGTGTAAATGGTCGGCCATATGTCAGCTATTTTTGTGTTGGCGTGGATTTGAGTGTGTGTGTGTGTGTTTGTGTCATTACTCAGCATGTATGACAAGTTGAGCATTGGTCAACCTTACAGTGGCACATACAGTACTGTACTGTAGGGACATATGGTGCTCACAAGTGTGCGTGCGTGCGTGCGTGCTATCTAGTCACAAAAGCACACACACCACCTGGCGCCTTGTTTTGAAAACTCCTGAAGCCCGTTTGTGACAGCTGTAGGCCTGAACAAAAAATAAATGACACTACACTTAATGATATGTGTGTGTGTGTGCGTGTGTGTGTGTATCTTTCTCTCACCTGCAAAAGGCTCCCATTCCCGCCACGACGGTACACACGCCTCCATTGAAGCAGAAGTTGGGCTCCATGTCACACTGCGACACACATACACCAGGACCAGAGCGCACTAAGCCCAGCCTGCAGCCGTCGTTCCCTACGGCACCCCCTAAGCCTAACCCTTGACCCTCGTCCGGCCCCGGCACGGAGGGTCTGCTTTCAACATTGGGCTTCACGTTCTGAGGTACAACAGGGACGGCCTCTGCCAGGAGTGGATTCTCGTCCTCCATGTCGGCCGGGGGCGAAGGCGAGGGTTCGGGGTCAGGTGTTGTATCCAAGGCGGAGAGATCGTCGTCCGGTGACAGGTAATCGTAGAAGTCGGAGAGCGTCCAGGCCGTGGGGCCTCCTCCCAGGGCCTGTGGCAGGTCGTGGGAGATGTCAGAGGGGGCAGCATCCGGCGCAGGGCTGTGGAACGCCACTGTAATGATGTCATCAGAGGCGGGGTCACCAGGTTGGACTGGGCCCGCCCCTCCAGCCGTGAACTCCTCCCCAAAGAGATGGTCTTCATCTGGCAAGTCCAGGTGGAGACGTTTATGTGAGCGATGACCACTGCTGCTGCTGAGCGGAAGTCCCGCCCCCAAGCCGAGCCCTGCTCCAATAAGGTGGTCCCTCTCTGCTGAGTCATCACTGAGCACCATCCTAGTGTTAAAGGCCTCCCGGTTTACAGAGGAGTGGTTGTGGTGATGCTGTCGCCTGCCCACTCCGGCCAACACATGTCTCCCTGTCAATCCCAAAGGAGGTAAACTTAAATCTCAATTTTTTTTAAAACAAATATGATAATAACACAAAATGTTCTGCTGTAACAACGACATTATCTCATCAAGCCTATGTTTGAGCTAATACAAAGTTTATATAGACTTTGTTTCACTTTTTGTTTGTTGCGCAAAGACTGGGCTAAAAGTATTTATGGAAAAAGTTAAATACTTTGTATGAGAGCAACTAGCTATAAACCCAACAATTAAATACAAATGCATCATTAACAATGATTTACGTGACGAGAAAAGACAGATGTGTAATGAGATGTGTCAACGAAACGGTTGCCCCTAATAGAAAGCTGCGCTGATTTCTGATTGGTGTCAAAAGACGAACCCAGGTTTTTTTTGGCAGATTTTTGACTGATGTGCTCTAGTGACTGACACTGGGGGAGGAGGGGATTAGGATTTAGAGCGATACATTAGAAGCTGCTCTCATCAATCTGCGGACCGAGGGAGAGAGAGAGGGTGTTTAAGAATGCTAGAGAGAGAGAGATGGAGTGACAGAGACAAAAGAAAGAAAGCTGAACAAAGACAAAGTGTAATACCTCTGCTGCGTGTTAATTGAATTATGCATGCAGGGACACACACGTTCTTGGCTTTTATTTCTTAAAATGGCTGTAGCATGGAAGGAATATTATTTATTATTACTAGATTATTACGCACGCACGCACGCACGCACGCACACACACACACACACACACACACACACTTTTCCACTGGCTTGTTTCATATGTAAAACAAGCCAAACTCAAACCAATGCTTAGCTTGGCAGTCCCCCTCCCTTTGCCACCCTGCACTGACCATGTCCAATGAGATCACCGCATTCGAGGCTGATACAAAAACCAGCTGAACGTGCCTCAAGTCACGAAGACTGGTGGCTGAGGAACCAGGAGATTCACCTCACACACTCTCAAACACACACACATGCTGCTGTTGCCATGGTGAAATGTAAAGAGCTGCCATGTTGAAAGGGAAGAGTGGAGGACCGGCTAGAAGGGACAGAAAATGTACTGTTCCTTCTCGCTCTTTCTCTCTCTCTTTCCCTCTCTCTCTCCATCTCTCTTTCCCGCCCAACTCTATCCTCTATTTGTCTCTCTCATTCACTCCTTTTTCTCTCCTAACCGACTGAACTCTCCCTTACCCCCACTCTCTCTCTCTCTCTCTCGCTCTCTCTCTCACCTCTCATTTTCCATCAATCTACACACCACCCAGCCTGCCAGTCACTGAGGGTAATATGTCAAAATCTATTCTATCAAAACGGTGGTGCAGCGCTTCTGAGGAGCTTGTCGGCACATAGATGCACATTGGAAAAAAACAAACTGTAAAACAATGTGAATTGAGCCAGAAAAAACAATTGGTTCTTAGAAAACATTGATTTTTATTCCCCTCTGCATGCAACTCGCCTGCTGCTACAACATTAAACTATTCTCTTTCTCTTATTCAGACTGAATCCTACATTCCTCAAAACGAAAGGTTATTATTATTATTTGAGCTAGTGGAGGGGATATGGGCCGTACATTTAAGCCTCATCACTTGAAGTCTTGACATTTCTGATCATGTATGTATACGGTAGTATAGCACCAAGCATGTCACTATGGTAACAGCAGGTTACCATTTTCCCCCCTTTTTATGTGGCCACTGAGTGTCGAGAGCCTTTATTGGCAGACACCTTCACTTCAATGCCACAGTAGGCAGGGTAAGTACCCTTGCGCAATTTTGTCTGAGAAATGAACACATGTGCACACTACTATGGAGAGACACTTCCTTTTCCTAACGTTCCTGCCTAACGGCAACTAACGCCCAGTTCCCAGGCAACATGGCCATTAGGTGCAGCATCCAACTGGTCCGCGATCTATCGTCTCATTTTAGACGCAGATAATTCATCCATTTATCGAAAGGCTTACATGTAGTCAGGGTGAACAGGATACAGATACAGAGAAAGGCCGATCTAATCAGGTGTGACATGTCATAGCCTGCTACGAGGCCACAGGGCAGATGGACCACACAGTATGCATACAGTCAAACTGGGATGGCTGCACACGCCCAGAACCACAAGCACAAGCACAGCACGGCAACCGTTTGGCTTTCCTATGTGTCGATAATAAATTGATTATAAGCTTCAGAGCTTATAGGCCTACGTGGTTTTGTAGTCATGTAGCTGAAAGTAAAGATTTGACGTTTGAAGGAACTGCTGTCAGTCCTGAGATGATTGAGATTAGCTAATTAATGTATGTATTCAGAAGCTAAAAATGTCACTAATCTACAATATTCCATCATACTTTGCTGAATGACCAATTAATACTTCATTCAATTTTAATACTTAATATGTTGCGATCAGTAAAGGCAGACCCAAACGCACAAGCAGACAATGGAATTAGGTAATATGAAAAGGGGTTTATTGTAGGAATGAAGGGGAATGAGGATGGCAGGCGAGGCAGAAGGTGGAGAGGCGATGGCGGATGGCAGAGCTGAGCTGGATGGTGGATGGCAGAGTTGAACTGAGCAGGACAGGTGGACGAGGGAGTGAGCGTGGCTGGATGAGTAGGCCTATAAGCTGAGGGGTCTAGTAAGCGAACAGGCGAGGCAGGCAGGCAGTCAGGGGGACCGGAGGGTAGAGATAACTGTAGTGGACTATCTGGCGATGAGTTGATGGAGAACTGGAGTAGATTGTTGGGTTGATGAATGAAAGGCAGATGTGCAGGCTGGGCAGGTGAAGTGAATAATCCGCAATCAGGAGGGAGCCGGAGAATATAAAGGAAGCCACGCCCACACCACCACATACACCAACACAGGCGAGACAGACTGGGGAAAACAGGAGACACAGGGGAAAAGGGAAACGCATGGAATCACGCGGGAAATGACTGGAGGCACGGCCGGGGCGCCGGGGCCGTAATAATAATACTTCATGTTGCTTCAATTCAATCAATAAAACGATACGTTTCTGTGACGTACTGATGCACTTTTGGACATCGCACTCTTGCCGTGGCACAACGACCTGGTTTTAGCTATTGGTCAATATGTCAAATTGTGTCGCTTGGTTGCACATTGAGGGCGCGTGATGCGACGCGCGTATACGATGGCAGCGCGAGCCCATGTGGATCACGGCAACCCTGCCGCGCACGAGCCACCCTGTTGCTGTGCAGCGTCGCGCACTTCTACCTTGGTAGAAGACAATAGTCCATAATGTATTGCCTTCACATCGATTGAAAATGGAAAGACTGGGCAGACAGACTGGATAAATAAACATACAGAAACAGAAATCAGCACTGCTAATGCAGAGATGGAGGTTCCAGTCAGGCGCGTTTCAGTCCCTGGAAAGACTGCGATACAAGATCACGGACAGCGGGCCTTTAGTTGTCTTGGGTGTTCGATAATGCGTGTAGGAATTTCCCTCGGCGTCGTCTATGCCCCCTGTAGTCCGTGCAAGCTAAGGTGCGCCTAATATTGCCATTGTCTGTTCACTCACCACCGGGGAGCGATCGCGGTTAACGCTCCCTCTATGTAACTATAATGCAACCATCATGCAGGGTGTCGATACCCATGGTACGAGTCATTCTTATGCGATTAACAATCTAGGTAACCTAGCTGTAGCACTTCCAAATGAGGAGTAATTAGGATTACATCATTCGATTTTGCACAACATTAGCAATTTTGTAAATTAATTGATCCAGGGTTTCGGCAACGACACATCCTCTGAATGATTGACTTTTAAATGTTTTATTTTTTATTTATTTTTTAATTCCAGTTTTTCCAACATTAGTCCAGTTCAATTGTCTTGGACTACTGGGCTTGCTCGTATAATATAGAACTGACAACTCTCAATGTAGGTGGCAGCTGCGTGCGTGATGTGATTTAGTTTAGGTCTTCCGATAACGCACGCGCACACACGGGGTGGGACGCGGTCAGTGCACTTACCGTGAGCTGTTAGGGGCATAGTGACCATTGAGATGGTCAGCAACACCTTCCAGATTCCCATCCGATTGTCACCGCGAGCCATACCGGAATCGTAAATACTTTCTCAGACACGCGCGACGCAAAGTCACATCAAATCCTTTTATTTAGCAGTGGAGAGGAGCTACACCAGATAATTGTTTGTCGATAGACTAATCCAGACACTGATCCTCAAAGTTCAGATCTTGCTTGTTTTCGCCATGTCGCCGGTTTCCCCACCAAAGCTTGATCCATACAGCCGCTGCTAATCCACGAATCGTTAGAGACTCGGGTTCTGTTCCATTGTACTGAGCAGAGCCACTCAATATCCTGCGCGCGTCTCTGAGTTGGCTCAGCAGCCAGGAGTAATGCGCGCGACCCGCCGAGGTCTGCAGACGAGTTTTTAATGAGCCCGTTTTTTTTTAAGCGATCAGCTAAGGAGCCTTTGGCTGTGAAGCTATGGGCAGAACCAGTGCGCGAAGTGACCAACTTAATACTTAGTCTTTGTGTGGTTTACCGTGTGCTTCAATCCTACCACCTCAGGCCTCTGCAGTTCATTTTCTCAAGCTGTATAGCGGATTTGTACATTTGTTGTGACTGGAAGTCAATTGGCCTATCCCTTGCCCTTTTCACTCATCGGTATGCAGCCTATCTGTGAACAAT
>OMPB01048670.1:2515-17469 GCA_900312615.1 Stylephorus chordatus | reverse complement strand
GCAAGGGGAGGGGGTGAAGGAGTAGCACAAGGTCATTTCTCTGAGGGATGTTAAGTATGTGTTGCAGGGTTTTTCCTCCTGCTTCTGCTGGCTCTACCTCTGCATGAGGAGACTGAGGTGTCAGCAGCTCCACTGACACTCTGAGCACTCCTGTCAGCTTAGGAGCAATCCACTGCTCCTTGTTTTGTCAAGGCAACAGATGCGACACAGCCCACTACACGGCTCAGAGACAAACACATGCAAAAACACAGTATGATGCTCTTCCAGACGCACGCACGCACACACACACACAAAGCTGTGTCAGATCCCAAGCTGTGGGAATACCAGACCTACTTTGAGAGAGCTCATGTGTTTAATCATGTCAGATCTCATCGTACTGAAACAGCCCCCCTGCTCACGCCCATCATAAAGCTCTCCCAGAGAGCTCCTCCAACAGGACCACTGAGACCGACATTACAAGCCGTTTTACAAATGCTACACTTATTCATGCCATGTTTTAATGTACTGCATCAGGCAAAATGGGCTGAAATGTGTGCCCCATATTAAGGGAAATAGTAGCCTAATGGATTCAGTGCTGATGTTTTGATTAATTCATTTTGTAGTGCTGGACTTTAACTGTAATATGTTTTCTAGAAATAATGTTCTGCCTTGATAACAGACCCTTGCCCCTGTGCTAACTGGCTCATTTTACACCTTGATTTAAAATAGAAACAAAATACGACGCACTACTTTATGTTAAAAACAAGGCTCTCTAAGTTTATACATCTTTGTATAATTGTGGCAATACCAACCTGGACCAATAACTAACTCTTCTTTCTCCTTTTATTAGTTGAAAGACAAGGGGGGCCCCAGTCTCATGACCACAGTAGCTATGCCTGTCTTCAGCACTAAGAATGAGACAGTGAGTGACTAGTGGGGCAGAGTCATTCTTAAGCTGTCATCTGTTTTTGATGCTGATGATGACAGCATTGTGAATCTCCCCCATGCAGAAGAACCAGGGTATCCTGTTGGGGGTGGTAGGAACAGACATTCCTCTCCGGGAGCTGATGAAGATCATCCCTAAGCATATGGTACCCTTCACAGTTCACACACACATCCGTGTGCATGCATGTGTGCCAGGGTTGTGTTCCCTTGCTAATGAAATGGCTGCCTCAGAGGGACCCCTTTAACATCACCTCGCTCTCCTGTGCGTTCTGTGTCTCCAGCTTGGGATCCACGGGTACGCCTTCGCCGTCACCAACAACGGCTACATCTTGACCCATCCTGACCTTCGACCTCTGGTAAACTCGCTTTCCTCAGAGCTGACACACAATTATAGCCACCACAGAGCATTGCCAAGCTGCTATAACCATGAATTTACCAGACTCCTTCCACTACTGCCACTGTTTTGTTTTCTCTAAAATTGTATATGCCACTGTTTGCATAACTGAAAGGATGAAGTGAACCCCTCTTTGGGGAGGACCCGTAGAGACACATGTACAGTGTGAGAGCATAAACGGGGTCAGGGAGTTCAACGAGGGCTGTTATAGTCTGTAATCCCCACCTTTTCCTTTGATGTATGCATGCAGGGATAAAGGCCATTCATAGGGCTGGCCGGCCTGAGATTTCCCAGAGGTAATTTATCCCCCAGCCTGGCAAACCACAGCCACTAACTCTGGGACCCCCGAGTTCCACTGGAACTATGGCTGTGCTAGTAGTCAACTTGTGTGTTCCTGTGTTTGTGCTATTTCTCTATGTGCAACTCTTATCTGTGTGCATTAGTCTGTGTTGATTTTTGTTGTTTCTTTTTTGCCTTCCACTGTGCTGTGATTGTGGTCGTTGTTGATTTGTCATTTGACACCTGGTTCAAACAACACCTTTTTACATGCAAACCCCATATATGCTAGCAATATTTGTATGCGCACAGTGAAGTTTATGTTATAGTTATATTATATATATAATATTATGATATACAATATATATTATAATAATTATAATATAGTATATTATTCATTTAAAAATCAGTTGGATGTAAATCATATTAGGTAATGACGATCAAATAATTTTGTATAATAAAATTATTCAGAATACAGAACTCCAAATATCTAGTTGATATAATTATTACACATAGCAGTGACAGCAAAATTTTATTCAAAAATACTGTAAGTTTCAAATGGACCTTCTGATGGCAGGATTGTGGTCTTTGTAAAAGGAGCCATGCAGCACGAGTGTCGTTTAAATGCGACGTACTGTCTCTGTCTGTGCAGTACCAGCAGGGCCAGAAGAGGAGGAAACCCAACTACAGCAGTGTGGATCTCTCTGAGGTGGAGTGGGAGGATAAGGATGACATTGTAAGGCTACGATCTTTTGACAAAAAACAACAACAACAACAACAACATTGAATACATTTTCTATTTGCATTAAGAAAAGAATTTCCCCGAAAAGATGAGTTTTAGTCAACAATGATGCAGAAAATTGAATTTGAATGGTAACTATATGAACTTCTAACAGTGAAAGACCAAATGGCTGGGGAATGAACTACACTGTTCCCACTATCCCAAGTGTATCCATGTGCAGGATGCTGGATCAATGTGCTTTGGCACTGTGTGTGTGTGTGTGTGTGTGTGTGTGTGTGTGTGTGTGTGAGTGTGTGCATGCACATGTGTGTGTCTGTGTGTGTGTGTGTGTGTGTGTTTGTGTGTGTCACAGCTACGGAATGCTATGGTGAACAGGAAGACGGGGACTTTCTCCATGGAGGTGAAGAGGACGGTGGATAAAGGGGTGAGGGTGCAGATGAAGACACGCCTCCTCATCAGCCTTTCGTTTCCCTGGTCGCCCGCTCCGTCTCATTGGCCCTGTCCTCTTGTCCTTTCAGAAGCGTGTCCTAAAGATGCACAACGAGTATTACTACACTGACATCAAGGGAACCCCGTTCAGGTACAATGGAAAGGGCAACACGGTCTGGCTCTCCAGTGGTGGAAATGAGTCGCAATGAGTTTTTAATGTCTTTAGTCCATTTTTTAAGTGTAATGTTTGAGACTCAAATGGTGTTTCTCCTGTTTTTGTGTCTTTCAGTGTTGGAGTGGCTTTGTCTAGAGGCCACGGCAAGTTCTTCTTCCGGGGAAACGTGTCCGTTGAAGCAGGTGAGTCTCAGATGATGGACGCAGATGATAATGGATGTTAATGTGCGTCGCTTACATCCCGTGTGTTGCAAAGCTCGTCTGTGAATTTGATGGTTTTGAAGCTTCATTCTACCGTGTAGCCCATCCAAACCGGCAGTGCTGAAGCATAACTGATTCTCATATGTCTTTTCAGGGCTCCATGATCTGGAACAGCCAGATGTTGCGTTGGCAGATGAATGGTAATCTAGGGGTTACATAGTGAGGCATTCATGCGTTATATAGGTTACTGTGCGGTCTTTGTCGAGGACGTTGACACAGCGTAGCTCTGTTTGGGTTCCAGGACTTACTGCAACACCGATGAGCATCACGAACACAGACACCTAACCCAGATCCAAGCCATCAGGCTCTTCCTGACTGGCCGCCGCCCACATCTGAAATGTAGGTTAGCCAACCGAAATTAAGTGGTTTTAATTGATAATGGACATTGCAAAAAATGATTGTGCATCAATCGTTTGTTACATTACGTGGGGGAAACGGTCGACCTTTTTGCAAGTTTTTAATTTTCTTGAAGCCTTTTGGTGTCAGCCTCGAGGTTAAATACTTTCTGCCATACTGCAGGTGACAGAGAGCTAATCCAGGAGGTCCTGTTTGATGCCGTGGTAACTGCTCCACTGGAGGCCTATTGGACAGGACTGGCCCTGAATAAGTCAGAGTAAGCATTTGTTAAATAACTGCAATAACACACGTTTCTCGTGCCATTAACGCTCCACTCTCTCAAGTGAATTCTTTAGGAACCTCTGCTCTTGACTTTGCCATTACAACTACCAGCCAACATCATTTTGAACTAGCGTTTTTTGCTGGTCTGCATTTTATACACAGAAACTCAGACAAAGGAGTGGAGATTGCTTACTTAGGAACGCGCACTGGTCTGTCAAGAACAAACCTGTTTGTGGTTCCTGAACACCTTTCCAATCAGTGAGTGATCTGCTAGAACCAGCTCTTTATTCTCATGTACAATACTAAGTCAATAGCCTGCTCTTAGTCCACTGGTTCCCTCTGCGACCTCAGAGACTTCTTGACAGCGGAGGACAAGGAAGGTGTGTTTAACGCTGATCACTTCCCCCTGTGGTACAAGAGAGCAGCTGAACAGGTTCCGGGGACGTTTGTCTACTCTATTCCTTTCAGTTCAGGTACGACATTACCACAAAGGCTATTGTATGTGTGGTAGGACACTGACTGGATATAGTGCCTAAACCATTATGGCTGAAAAAAGAATTTGAAGTCAGTAGGTGAACGATATTACCATAAAATAGAGGAACATTCATTTTAAATTTTAATATACTTTGAAACTGGTATGGGAAAATGTTTATTTACACTTATTGTACATTCCTTTGTACATAGTCCACTTAGAAAAAGCCATTACAATATGTCTATAGCCTGTGTTTATTTGCTAAGACCCAAATTATCCCATCCATATTAGGTCACATGCAGAGCTGCCTTTGGAAGCAAAAATCCATAGAGGAATGAATATCTGACAGTTGTGAATAGAACTGTAACTTGAGTATACGTTTGGCCTTTTGAGAGGTAAATGGCGCCATCTACTGAGCAAAGATACATTTTCAATTTCCGTCCATACAGCATCAGAAAATAAGAGTGTGGTTTTGGCTAGCACAGCAATCCAGCTTCTTGATGACCGAAAGTCTCCTATTGTTGCTGGTAAGGAAACTATACTGCCAACATCATAAATTATTACAACTTTAATAGCCTATATAGCTTTATTAAATGTACACTATGCATTTAACCATAAACTTAGCTGTGGGAATCCAGATGAAGCTGGAATACTTTCAAAAGAAGTTCTGGACAGCCTGCAGACAGGTAGGATAGATAGAAAGCATAGACTTACACTAACATACATGTTTACTTACATTAAAATCATCTGTGATTCATTTCCTATGTCTGTGTTCTGATTAGTGTACAGCTCTAGATGGGAGGTGTAGCATTAGCTGTGAGAGTGAGGTAAGATTCAGTGCTCACTTGTCTTTGACCATTGTTTGTTATTTTGTTTGAACCTACGCTTGTTGTTTGGTAGTCAAGACAATGTGTTTGACCTTTGACCTCTCCGGCAGGACATCAACTGTTACCTTATTGACAACAACGGCTTCATTCTCGTCACAGAGGACACCTCTCAGGTACTATCCTTATGTTTGCGCATGTGCAACTGTGTGTGCGTGTGTGTTTGACATAAACTTCAGAGAATCTTTTTCTCCAGACAGGGCTTTTTTTTGGAGCAGTTGAAGGTGCTGTTATGAATAAACTACTCCAAATGGGATCCTTCAAAAGGTTAGACAACACGATATCTATAGGCACTTTTCCACTACACTTTCCACAGGCTCAACTCGACTCTACTCTACTCACTTTTAGCTGGTCACTTTTCCTCTACAGATTTAAGTACTCGCTCAATGTAGCTGTTCGTCATAGTGACGTCATCTTCAATGGGACACACACAGGAACAATGGAGGATATTGAAGGGATGGAAAAATGATGAAAATGCATGTGTAACAAGTTACAAAACTGGTTAATTTAAAAAAATGTGCAAATAAAAAAGCTAACTATATACATAAATAGAACAATGTCCAAATACAAACACATACACCCTCCCTCCCATTGCTTGCTGGTCTATAAGGCCGTATACCTGTATGTGCAGGATGTCTTGTGTCACGCAGTCTGGTGACGATTCTCTCTGACCAAGCATTGTCCCACGTCACCTTTTGCGCAATGGAAGACTGAAAAAGGCGAGTCGAGCCGGTACCATGTAGTGGAAAAGTGCCCATAGTCTCTCTACAGCACCTCATCATGGGTTCTCAGTTTAAATTTCACGAACTTATTCAACAACACCCATTTATGAGTATAATCTTTTCCATGTCTGAAGAACCACCTTATATGACTACCAGGCCCTGTGCAAGGAGTATGCAGGCAGCAGCGATAGTGCTCGCACTTTATTAAATGTGAGTATCTTCTAAAACTGCCCAACAGGGAAGGAAAAAATATAAAATGCACAAAAGAGTTGTATGTAATTATGGAGTTAGAATTGTTACATTCATGGAGAAAAGGATCTTGGCATATCTACCATGCCCACATTAACTGCCACACTACTGGACAGCTACTGTAGTTTGATTCCAATCAAGGCTAATATCCCCAGGCGACATATCACTGCAGCAGACGTAATACAATTACTACCTTCTCTTCCAGCCCTTCTCTGCGGTTAAGTGGCTTTTGACTGAGCTTGTCATGTAAGCATAAAACTACTCAAACCAATCTTTAAATCCCAATACATCAATTGTTGGTTTACTGCACAGACTGTCAATCTAATATTACATTCATACCATTCGCTTCAGTTTCCTGCTAGAGTTTAACCTCTACAGCTGGTGGAACGTCGATGTGTCAGTGAAA
The DNA here is from genome assembly GCA_900312615.1 of Stylephorus chordatus. Lineage (NCBI taxonomy): Eukaryota > Metazoa > Chordata > Actinopteri > Stylephoriformes > Stylephoridae > Stylephorus > Stylephorus chordatus. The sequence goes on along the minus strand of OMPB01048670.1, from coordinate 10,918 downwards.
GGTAACTCGCGTGTGTGCGTGTGTGCGTGCGTGTTTGGATGAACAGACACTTTATCTTCATTAAATTTGCCTTCCCCCGATATCGCACGTTTAGCACAAAGGTCCCGAGGTAAAACCACAATGGTTCCATGCGACACAGAATATCCGGCCTTCGTCTCTGAGCGCACCATCAAAGAGACAACAGGAAACATAGACTGCGAGGGCTGTTTCAGGTACCACTTAGTATAAAGAGGCCGGTAGGCCTAAATACAAATCATTCAAGAACAACAGCTACATCCATTTTGTTGTTATTGATTTTCAGGCATATTTTAATTATATGCAACTTATTTTAGTCCTCTGCCTGTCATTTACTTCCCCATCTTGTAGATCGTTTGTCATACAGCAGATTCCCAGCAGTAATCTGTTCATGGTCGTTGTGGACAACAAGTGTGACTGCAGCTCTGCTCCTCCAGTTACCATAGATCCTATTGAGATCATGTATATCCTTGTCTAAATGGAGGTAAAACAGAGGTCGTATTTATACCTTGTTTTGCAAGAACCATGCCTCACCAAATGGTGGTGGGGGGGGGGCATCTTATGTTTCTTTCTACATATTAGTCTTCATAAGACAAATGAGTACATTGTGGTTGTTGACAGCACATCATATATGTCATATGAAAGTACTGGTGTACAGCCGAGGCTAAATTTAGAAAATGATGGTTTTAACCTTAACCCCTTTGAACACAATGAGTCCCTTAAATGCAACAGACTCAAGTTTCAGAAGGACAGGAAGAAGCCAGAATCATGCCATCCTTTCCATCCAGAGGTGTGTATGTATACGAATATCCAAACTTATAAATACAAGTTCAGATTTCATTGAAGCATTATATCAAATCAGCATTGGAAGTCCAAAACAATCAGGCAAGTTAAAACGATACTAGCAAATAATAGAGTAGTTTACTGTGTTGTCACCATTCTTCTACAGGAAAATGCCATGGAATGTGGCTCGGCGGCAGGACTGTCTAGTCCGCTTGCAGCGGCGGTGGTCCCCCTAGTGACCTCTCTCATCAACAGGTGACTAAAGCTTCGCCAACTGCTCTGGGATCCAAAACCGGACATCAGCACAAACTAAACACCTTACACTAAACATCACACCGACAAACCAAAAGCTTAAGAGAAATATATATAAAACATGGGCAATTGAAACTGAGTATGTTCAAAGCACCTTACCAAAAGGTTTTTCCCCACTCAGAATTCTCCTTTGTCACTGGGAGATTCACATCAAAGTGAAAGGAATACAAATTCTAGAATAAAAATACATTGCAGTTCATGGTGCAGACATTTTACTTTCCTCATTGTATGTAGAAATGTTAAGGTAATGCGTTTTCTTTGGCAAGGGAAACTTTAATGTCAATACATGCCTTTCTGGTATTTGATACACATACAATAAATGCAAGTTTTCCATTGTTTTTCTTTAAAAAGAAAAAAAAAAATATATATATGGAAACACTTAATAGCTTGATTATGTCACATATTCCACAGATTGCTGAAAATATCTCTTTTTCTCCCAGTTTCCTCTTTTTAAATGTAAAGACGTATAATTCAAGCTAAAAATGCATGCCAACTAAATGCAATTTATAAGAATGTTTCATTGAGCATAATGAAAAAGCCATAATTTATCATGTTGACTTAGAAATCATAGTGACAAAATTGTCACAATAATGTTAAATAAACATAAAGACATATTTTTCACCACTTAACCATTGGTTTGTTTTCTTACGTGTGTGTGTGTGTGTGTGTGTGTGTGTGTGTGCGTGCGTGCGTGCGTGCGTGCGTGCGTGCGTGCGTGCGTGTGTGGTGTTGAACTAATAAAATTACACAATACTGTAAAAAGTGCAGCCTAAATGTAGAGTATGATTAATAGTATAACATTCAAAGTGTATTGAAGACTGCATTTAAATTGGGTGCTATTTCAGGAGCAGTGAAGATTAAGAGCATGATATAGCGAGGTTTGAATGTCATTGTGCCTGCAGAAGGTTATACACTGTATCCTCCTGGGGGGATCTGATTGGCTCATCCGAGACAACACAATACATATGGTAGGCCTTGAAAACAAAAACAAAAAACAATCCAACATTTAGTGTATCATTAACCAATAGGTTGACAAAGAGCCACTGAACACCATGCCTTGTTGTTGGACTTACATCCTCGCTGTCAAGGCCCTGGCTCTTCACTCCTGCAGAAGCTTCTACGTCACAGGGAAAACCACAATAATATCAATTGTTGCTTGAAAAACATAATTTTCTGAAGTAATGCACAGACTGGAAATTTTAAATCACAATTTCACCATCACTGCCACTGTTATTCTCCTCAATTCATAATTAATTACATTCAGCATTTTTATGTTCTATCCATAGCAGGGGCACCACCAGGGATTTTGGGCCCCATGAAAGATCACATTGGGCCCCAGCACCCAATACCACAGGCCATGTAGTATACATGCAGGGCCGGCCCAAGGCATAAGTGAACTAAGCAACTGCTTAGGGCCCCGTGACCCGTGGAGGCCTGTATACATGTATATACATGTAGAAACAGTATGTATATATGTGTATAAACCGTTGGACTCACTCTTTCTCCTTTGAGTGCAACATTTAGTGAATGGCAGAATGATCACAACCACAGTCAGTCCACAACCTGCAGCTGCTAATGCAAACCAAATTCCAATTCCCAGTTTGTTCCCTGTATTCATTTGAGATGGAAGGAAATGCTTGTGTCAGTTTCAATCAATTAAAAAGATGTACTCTTTTTAATATCTGTAATATCTGTATCTATTGGAAATAGGAATTTAGTTACTTTAGCCATGTTTCACTTCATGGTATTTTGATGTATTGTCTTATGTTTTATTAACCCCTTCAATAAAAGCAAATGGAACGAAAATAACCTTAAAGTTAAATCGTAAGTGTTAGTCAGCTCCTTGACTTCATGTTTCGTTGACTGAATTTGTTAGCTGTTCCTCTAAACTTGTTAGGAAGGTCTTTGTGTAGACTAGAACTTCAAAGGGGACTTTGTAGACAAATACAGAACTACAGTGAACCTGAACAGAGAAGTGGGGCAGGGGTTAGTCCAGTGGTTAAGGCATCGGACTGTCGACCAAGAGGTCAAAGGTTCAAATCCCCGCTCTGACAAACTATGTACTGTACAAATGTACCAATTGTAAGTCGCTTTGGACAAAAGCGTCTGTTAAATGCCCTACATGTAGATGTACATGTACTGTACATTTACATGTCAGCTGGGATTGGCTCCAGCTCCCCCGCGACCCTCTAGAGGAAAAGCGGTTAAGAAAATGAATGAATGAATGTTTGAATAAGGTTTTGAAGAAATATATACATAGCCTTGGACAACTTTCATCATGTCAATGCAGGGTTCAGGGTCTGTATAAGAACTGTTTGTATAAGAACTGTTCATCCATGCTATCTGCCTTGATAAGTTGCTTCGTCTCCCTGGGGCCTGCGCTTCCATAGCGTGTATGTATGTTCCTTCCACGCAGGCACTACCTGGCACAAGATGTTTCCCACCCTGTCTCACCGATTGTGCATTTGTCTCCATCCCAGTGACCATGACGACGAGGTGGCCAGCCTAGCGTCGTCCTCCGGGAACTGCGGCGCTCGCTCCTCTCACAGACTCCCTTCGAAGGAGTGGAAGACGTCCCCTCGAGGCTCGCCCAAACTCAAGAGGAAGAGCAAGAAGGACGAAGGGTGCGTTGGTTTTTACATTGGAGCACATTGCTTGGCCTTTAAAAAAAATATATATGTTTTTATTTTTGCTATTTATCGAGTGATTTCTTTTTTGCTCTTTAACTGAAATGCGGCAACCTTGGCATGCTTGAGTTCTTTCTAGCTTGCCACATGCAATCTGTTGCATTGCGTTATTTTCTAGCATATATATATTTTTGTAATAACTATATTCAGTGTTTGATCACTGGTGCTCTGTTTCTGTTCCCTGAATGTGATATTTATTAAAAGTTACTACTCTTGCGTCTGCATAGGGAGTCTTGTCAGTCCAGACCAGTCCCGATGGACCCTGGTCAGGTATGTCATCCCAAAGATTCTCTAGATTTACATTGGTAATCACATATAACATATGTTATCAATTTACTGCATATATTATGTGAATCTCCTCACACATGCTGCCGAGTCACTTCCTTGAATGAAAACTGAAATACCCTCTCCTTCCCAATTTCTTTTTGTCCTCCGATAATTCTGTATATGACATGTTTTCTACATCAGGTGAGTTGGTATCAGCCGCATGTTTGAGCTTATCGTCCTCTGTCTCTGGGCTCCTGCAGATGAATGCGGAGCAGGAGGAGCTACTGATGCTGCTGCGCAGCCAGCAGAGGGAGATGGCGGACTTGCGAGGACACTTGGACACCATGCAAAGCTCCGTCATGGCCCACGTTGAGCACGTCATGGCCAGACACCAAGAACAAGAGCGTATCCTTCGCACCGTTCAAACTTTACTTCACGTATCACAATAATCAATGTCACTGGCCAAAGAGTTGACACCCCGCTGAAAATGTAATTGAGCGCAAAATCCAGAGCGGATGTTGAACACTTGGCAAAGCAACACGCAAAGTCTTTACCTTGGACCCCGCACAGGCTACAGTGACAAAATGTGTACACAGCTTAACAGACTGCTTCATAACACCGTAGAGTGAGAACAAACAAATATCCTTGAAAAGAGATGGAAAAGGGAGAGAAAAAATTAAGACTCATGTCTGGGCTGAATTTTCTAGTTTTGCCAAAAGAATTTGTTATATAAACCTTTTTTATATTTTATAATCTCAATTGCTATTCAATCATATTTGACCTGACATCCCCAGTGGTATCCATTATTTCTTTCCGAAGGACCTTTCTTTTTACATTTGATTCCTACCACGCACACAAGTGAATAATAAAATGCATAAATTTAACGTTAGATAGCCTTATGACACTTGAGATTTCGTGAAATCTTTTTTGATAAATCAGTGTTGTTGCTGTTATGTCCAATTCGCAAAACCTTGAGATACTTTATCGAGACATAAATATGGGTTTTGCCAAAAAAGAAAAAAAGCTGGCCCTAGTATCAATGAACATCCACTGCAAAAACGCACCCTGGTCGCCATCGATTTACAGCATGCAGTTATCATCCTTGACCTTGTTGCCACAGAACGCAGACTGGAGCGCATGTTGGTGGAGAGCCAGAGCCGTCAGCAGCAGCTGCAGGAGCATCTCAGCCAGCAGCTTAGCCACACCCTCACCTCCACCCTGACCAATAGAATGGACAGACTGCTGAGGGAGGAAATGAAGAAGACGGTCCCATCAAGTAAGAGACACGAGCACATGAATATGGACTGGAATAAACTGTATGTGTGTTATGTCTTATACGTAAAATGACTCGCACATGGAGGGAATGGCATACATGAAGTCCAAAAAATAATGACTGAGTTGGAAGCAACAACTGAACAGTCATGAGTACTCCAGACGGGTTGTTATTCTGAATGGATTTTCTTCCATTTCTTTAGTATAGTATTTTAAAGCCTAGTAGGCACAATGCTAAAACAAGATTCTTAAGTCAAATACGTCCTATCAATGCTCTGACGTAGTCGTTAATAGGGTTTTTTTTACTTTTCCTATTGAAGAATTTTGTTTACTGACGAGTTAGATGAATGTACGAGATTAGCAAACGATAAAAGATGGTTATATTTATCAGGGTTCCCTTAAAGTCCCATTGAAACGGAAGTTAGAGACCATCTAAATTCAGTAGTTTTACGTATTTCCGACTGAAACAGGCTATAGGGGCAGAACATAACGTTTAGAGGAATTTGATTGGAACGTTGACAAGGGCGGGTTATAACAAATTTACGAGAGAGAGCGGTTAGAGACGGGTGGATGTCGTGAGATTATTGGTTGAACTTATGTGACGTAAGCACTCGAGTGGTCCTTTTTTCCAGGAAGTAAAAAATCATAGGATTTGATAAAGATTACAACGCAACAAAAATTTTGTAAATTTTTTTTTGGCATAAATCGTTAACTAGGTGCCCACTATGACCAAGGATGTGATCCAAATTTTAAAAAATATATGCATTTTTGACGTCACTGGATCTTTAAGAAAGTTGAATCACGTCGTCAAGTCTCGCGTGTTCCCTGCTCCTATTTAGGTTATCATGGTAAAGCTGAGTGTTAGAGAGTGGATTATTAAACGGAAATCCTTAAAGAAATGTATGCATGTCTGACTGTAATATTAAAGATGTTTTCTTTCTGTATTTGTTTAGTCTCCTGTTGCACCAAATGCCCCTAACTTTATCCTTCAGAGCATTCCTCATCTCCTCTCTCTCCTCAGCCATCTCCAAGAGCCTGGATCCTTTGACCAGCCAGCTGAGCAACACAGTGGCTGCCAAGCTGAGCGCCGTGGAGGCAGCCCTGAAGGAAAACGTCACCAAAGTGGTCAAGTCAAAGGTGTGTGGGAAGTCTCAAACCCTTTTCTTTTGTCATTGAGCAATTCACTGTCTCACTTTTCTCCTATGCTATTGTTAAATGGTAAACGGTTAAACCAAAATACTAAATTAAAAAGAGGCTGGTGGTGATCTGCGCCTATTATTATCCCTACACTTACCTAATCTTCTTTCTGGTTGACAGAACACGACGGATGCTATTGGACGAGCAGCGACTGAAGCCCTGCAGGGTACAATTCAGGCAGCCTATAAGGATGCGTTCCAGACAATTGTGCTGCCTGTTTTTGAGAGGGGCTGTCAGTCCATGTTTCAGCAGATCAATGAGAGCTTCAAACAAGGAACACAGGACTGTATGTATTTCTCACTTATTATTCATCTGAAAATATATTATTTCAACATGTTTTTTGGAAAGACAAGCCAAGAAAGACAAAACAAGGACACGGTGCCTTTGCTAAAGTTTTCAAAGTACACTAGTTTCAGTGGACCATTGGTCTTTCATCAGGGCTTAAGTAGTTTTTTGTTGTTGTTAGATATTCATGGCCATCACCATAGCAATGGAGTTGTAGATTTAGCCAGCAAAGTGATTTTGAAGCCAGGAGCCTTGCTGCTCAGTTGCTACCGTAATCGTCCAGATTTTTAGAGGGTAAGGCTTGTGCCGGCATATGGCAATGAGCCATTGTCTTCTTGTGAGGCATTCTTGTCATGCAGTGAGCGTCATGTTACAGGCGAAGGCTGCCTTGACTGAGCCATCACTGAATCATTTTCATGTGCCTGAATAATAAGCAAGTCACACGCCTTGGCCTTTTTTACTCTTTCAAGCCATTATCAAAAGAACATATTTATGAAGGCAGTTGGGTGATGGGGGTTGTAAGAGAGGGACCTAAAATAAATAAGAACCTGGGTGCTTGAGTTCATGGTCTGTTTATCTGTTTCACAAAACCCCACCTCCTCAGAAAGCACAAGAAAATCCTTCCTTTGCAAATGCTGATGTTTTGCTTCTCATCTGTCTGAGATGAGCTGCTTATTCAGATGAGATGGGTGTTTGTTGAAACTCTCTTCTGGATGTTGGCTACCAGGCAGGTGTACTGGGGCAGTGTTTTGTGCTGGGTATGGTTCAAGTTCCTCTAAAAATGGAATTTTAAAGCAATGCACTGAAGCTGTTTTCTATGTTTCCTTTAATGCTGATTTTAGATTGGTTAATATGTAAGGCATAACTTCCGCATTCCAATTCGGAAGATGGAGCGAGAAGCTGGGAATGACGTCACACCCGAGTCTGTCATTCCGTAACGAGTACACAAAGGACCAGGCTTCCTCAGAATATTTAACTATAAACGTCATTTTTCCAATTGAATTTCAATTAAAAATCTGACTTCCCAGTTCAAATTGAACGCACTAGAGCTGTTCGCTGTGTACAAACAAAACTGGATGTGCGCGCAGCCTTGGCGCAGAAAGCAGCATTATGCAGGGATTGTAGCGTTATGCATGGATTTTTATCATCATGCAAGGCGCTATATATCGTCTGTAAATGTTTGATACATAAATACAAATATGTTGTTAAACGAACAGCGTTTGTTTATATTGTGGTTTGCTATGAATTGTAACTTTTTGTACCAAAGATGGGAGCGAATATTTGTCATGACGTCGACAGGTCTATATGGCCAGCCGGCAGCCAGTCATTATCGAAAAATACGAGCCCCACGGTGTGTTCGGAACTCCGACGCAAACAGAATGGCTGTAGGCTATGTTATCCCGCATATTCTACGGCTACTTACCAACGACATTAATACATAGAGACAAAATACTTATGAGACTATATTTGATTGATGTTTATTTTGGAGTTTCAGCAATAAAATAAAGCAACGGTTGGCTTCAGCTACAAAAAAAATCGTCCCTACCAACGGTCTGTTATAGCGGTGGCCTGCTATTCATAACAG
>OMPB01048412.1:0-14732 GCA_900312615.1 Stylephorus chordatus | reverse complement strand
ACACACCCACACACACACACACACACACACACACACACACACACACACACACACACACACACACACACACACACACACACACACACACACACACACACGTGTTCTTCTTGCAAAGTCCTCATATCCCTCCCTGCAAGCAGTGGTTCAGCAGTCGTAACCATTAGAGCATCATATACAGCAATAAAATAAATAAGTATAATAATGCAGAAGAACTTCATATGGAACAGGCTCACAAATCATTCTGATTTATGTATTAATAAAGTGTAGTTCAATCAGTACATAAGTCAATTCACTTGTCCCTGCCTGTATATAATATACATATCACTAGGGCAGGGTGGAGCAGAGCAAAATAACTGCCAAATGTAGAAGGACCAAAAGAAGTTGTAGTTTTATTTTCTAGTAAACGGGTAACTCAGGTAATTCTTTAAATCTAAATCAAAGTCCAAGAACAAACTTAAATCATCCCAGAGGAGAAAAAGGTTCTTTACAAATCAACAGAATTCCACAGTGTGTTCAACATTGATTTACCACTACAAAAGTAAAAAAATTCACCAAAGTGTTTTTCGATTAATTAATTATGTGTGTATGCCACATTTCAAATAGGTGTTTTTTAAATCACCGTCTTGTAGGTTATAACAGAGTATAGACCAGAGCAACGTCGCATCAGCTTGAAGTAGTTTTGGTGGATATGCCCCTTCTTGGGTGAAAACAAATCAGTAAAACTATAGGCGAGTAGGAAATAGAGGTTTTCACCATGCCTAAAGGTTGCTGTGTAGTGTCCTGCACCATTCATAACAAAACACACCCACAGATTCGGTTCTCCTTGCTTCCGAGTAGGGAAAGGGAGAGCGAAAGATGGAATTTATGGCTTTAAGGCAGCTACATATAACTATCTCTAGAGTCTAGACAGAAAAAAAGTCATAGATGACAGAAATTGACATTACCTGGAGAATCAATGAGGTAATTGTAAATGTCAGGATATGACACCTCCGGCCATTGTCCATTGCGATGTTCGGCTAAAAGGACACTGACCACCAATACCGTGAAGTTTATCTAAATACCAGCATTTGTTGTCAGCTGCCAAAGTACTAATATACGTCTCCTTAGATGTCATTTCGACTTATATCGTTTTTATTTTTATTTTAAGGTATTTCCTTCTCAAACACCTTGTAACTCCATTGGCCGTCATTCAAATTGAAAGGGTTGTTTTCACCCAAAATGGGGCGGTAACCATACCGCGCCATGAAAGTTCAAGTATAGATGGAACAAGTATAGATGGATAGGTACTTTATTTATCCCCGGGGGGAAATTGAGGTGTCAAAATCATCAATACAATATGAAATAAGCAAAAAAATATAGTAGAAGTTGAACAACAGCAACAAAGAAACAAATTTGGAGAAAATATAAAATACTATTATGTAAAACACTTCCGGTGACACACAGTGATCAAAGTGATTGGGTGATTGCCCTATTGCACATTTAATACTGTATATACTGTATACAACAGGTGTTTATGATTATATTGGTATTGCCAGCACGATATGAACGATATGTGATTGATGTGTAACTACCATAAGGGATTTATTTAACATTTAACATCCCAGCCTGGCTCTGATCAACCCGACCCAGCCAGCCAGAGGAGGAGTTATACAGCCTTAGGGCGGCAGGCAGGAAAGAGCTCCTATAGTGCTCCATCGTGCAACGTAGTTGTAATAGTCTGTTGCTAAAGGAGCTCCTCTGCTCTGCCACAGTGTCATGTAGGGGGTGGGAGGGGTTGTCCATAATGGCCTGGAGTTTGGTCCTCATCCTCCTATTGGCCACCTCCTCCACAGTGTCCAGGGTGACACCGAGGACAGAACCAGCTTTCCTAATAAGCTTGTTAAGCCTCTTGGTATCACCCTCGTTGATGCTGCCCCCCCAGCATACTTTATCTTTATTTATTCAGGGTAGGTTTCACATTCATCCAGTTACACATTCACACATCCCTAATCCAACCCTTTATGCTGAGTGCCAAGCAGGGAGGCATTGGGTACCATTTTTTAAGTCTTTGGTATGACTCGACCAGGGATTGAACCCCCAACCTCCCAATCTCAGGGTGGACATTCTAACCACAAGGCCACTGAGTTGGTACCACTGCGTACAACACTGCGCTGGCCACCACTGACTGGTAAAACATGTTCAACAGAGCCCTGCACACCAAAGGACCTGAGCCTCCTCAGGATGTAAAGCCCCCTGGCCCCTCTTATACAGGACATCTGTGTTACCAGTCCAGTCCAGTTTATTGTCCAGGTGCACCCCACTTGTAGCTCTGGACCACCTCCACATCCTCTCTTTGGATGGAAACAGGAGACAGGGGGACCCCCGTCCTCCTAAAGTCCACCACCATCTCCTTAGTCTTGCTGATGTTGAGGAGCAGGTGGTTCTGCTCACTCCATTCCACAAAACTGTCCAACTGTCTGTACTCTGTCTCCTCAATCTTCCCCTATACCCCTGAATTCTTCCTCTGCGATTTGAATCACTGTCAGTTAAACAAGACTTTGAGGACGTATGAACAGTATGTGACTTGTGCCACGACACAAAATTATCTTAACTTTGTTAAGGTTCAGTGGGTGGTGCTTACAAATCTTTGCCCATGCCTTACTTCGGGGCATTCTATCATAACAGTGTATATCTTACGCCTAATTACAAACCCTCCTTCAGGCACCTCGAGCGTGTGGAGAGACCAAGTGTTCACTGACTTGGTCAGAGGACAGTGTCTCCTCTCTTCAAGCATGCTTTGACTGTACAGACTGGCAATGTTTTATAATGCTTGTGATGACATTAACTATCTGACACTGTCTCGACATACATTACATTCTGTGTCATCCCAACTAAAAAGATTGTTACATACTGTATCCAAATAACAAACCTTGGGTAACAAAAGAGATTAAATCACTTATTAATAAAAAGAAAAGGACCTATTATACTGGTGATCCTCAGGAGAAAAAGGATGTCTCCAGAGAAGTGTGTAATAAAATAAGGAAGGCTAAAATGAAGTATAGGAAACAGATAGAAATGCAATATAGCAGTGGTGATCTTAGAGCAGACTGGTAAGGGATTAAAACAATGGCCTCCATTAATCAATGTGCAAGTGAGACTAAACAATCCATCAGTGTAAAGGGTGGAGGATTCTGATTTGCCAAACACTTTCAACTCATTTTTCTCTCGCTTTGAAAGGTCTGACTTCTCTAATAATGTTTTCATGCTTAGAGGGTCTCTTGTACCTCAGAAGGATATTGTGATATCTCAAGAATGTGTCACAGCCCTACTTAAGAGGGTGAACATAAGGAAGGCTGCTGGCCCTAATGCCATCTGCTCAGTGAGGTCTTCACCAAACTCTTCCAGATGTGTGCAGAACTTGGCCAGATACCTACAATCTGGAAAACATCCACTATAATACCCATCCCAAAATCAAAAAAATCCCAAGGAACTAAATGAGTTCAGACATACTGCACTTACATCCCTTGTCATGAACATTTTTGAGAAGTTTTTTTAAAGATAACGTTGTCTCCCTCATCAATGGCAGATTAGACCCCTTGCAGTTTGCTTACCAAGCTGGTAAAGGTGTGGAGGATGCAAAACTCTTCATCCTCAACAGAGTGTACAGTATAAGCACCTTGAGAAACCCAACTCTCATGTGAGACTTTTATTTTGTGATTTATTTTTGGCTTTCAACAAGATGCAGCCTCATATTTTCATTGAGTGACTTGCTTCTTATTTTAAATTACCTAATCAGTGTTCAATGTTGCTTTGAGATTTTATTACAGACAGAATCCAGCAGGTTATGGTGAATGGACATAATATCCAACGCCAAGGTCTCAAATACGGGCTCAGCCCAGGGTTGTGTCCTGTCCCCCCACACTTTCTATTATGTACACAGACAGTTGCAGGACCCCTCAAGAAGGCAGCAAGCTTGTGAAATTCTCTGATGACACGGCCCTACTGTCTCTTCTTCAGGGCTCGGAGGCAGGTCATGGTTGTGCCCTGCCTGCCTTTGTTAAATGGTGTGACGATAAATTCCTCGACCTTAACATGTGTCAAAAACAAAACGTATTATGATTTCAGGCAGAATAGTGACAAACCAAAACCTAGCATTATACACGGCGAGGATGTTCAAATTGTCGACACATATAAGTATTTAGGAACAGTGTTCAACTCTCATCTCAAGTTCGATGTGAACCAAAACAAATTAATTGAATGCGGAAGCTTAACTCTTTTCATGTCTGTGATACTATTTTATGTAATTTTTACCAATCATTAATTGAAAGTCTTCTTACTTTCTCATTTATTTTGCTGGTTTAATGGGTTGTCTGTGAAGGACAAGAATAGCCTGAATGGTATTGTGAAAGTCTGCTCCAAGATAATTGGAGCCCAGCAAAGAGACTTGTGCTCCTTCTGGGAGAAACGGGTGGAGAAAAAGGAATTATCAGCCAATCTGACCAAGTTCTGTCCAGTGTCAGTGACTTCACCATAATGCCCTCAGGACGGCATTATAATGTGCCCCATAGGAGGACAAACCGCTACATTCTTTTAAACTTATGTGAACAATAACAATGTTTTATTTTGTTTGTGGCTGCTTGTTATTCCTTGTACCCATGTGTGTTGATCTAGCCTCTGACATATCACTTGCTTATGCTCGCTTAGCAGACGCTTATATCCAAAACAACTTACAGAACATGAGTGCATACATTTTCAGTAGTATTGCAGTCCCATAGGATCAAACCCACAACCATGGCATTGTTAGTGCCATGCTCTACCAAGTGAGCTACAGAACCGCCAATCACTGCCTTCCCTGTGAGTTTTGGAGTTGTGTGTTAAGCTGTAATGAATTGCCCTTCTTGGGATAAATAAATTCTTGCATTTTGAATCTTGAACACCCACCTGACCATCACACCTGCATGAGCTTGTTGTACATCCTTTTCCAAAACCATGGGCATTAATATGGAGCCCCTGTATGTTTCAATCTGTCAATCAAACAGCCAACGCTGTAAATATGCTTTGGAAAAATGGTACTGCAAGGTAAATATGAAGCTCTGTGTCTTTTAACGTGTATCTTATCCGATTACTTTGTTGAATGGATAATCGGATATTAATTTGGCCTCAGGTATTTTAGTATTGAAGCAGCATCATGATCACCTTTATTGAGAATGACGACACATAATAAAGTTGGAAAGTGAGTTTGGCAAGATGATGAAAGTTAACTATGTTGGCTCGCATCATTACCAGCTACGGCTTACGCTGACATTTTCTGAACTCCACAGTTTGTTTACGGACTGAAAAATAAAAGTAAATAAATCAAATGTTTTGAAAATCCCTGAGTCATTGGTCCGCCCGGCTGATGAAGGAACAGATTGGAAATGGGAAGGTTAATGAGATTTTCACAAAGTGTCCGTCTAGTGGCTTGAACTCAACGATTAAATTGACACACTCTGATTAAAATTAATTGACCTGTGAAATGTGTGTGTCCCTCAACGGTTAAATGATAGATGGATATCTGGAGAGAGAGAGAGAGAGAGAGAGAGAGAGAGAGAGAGAGAGAGAGAGAGAGAGAGACACACACACACACAACTGGAGAGTTTAAGAACAAAAACAACTTTGGATCCAAACCAAAGGAGAGTTATGAAAGGTTACTGAGAGATACATACAGACTACAGTACATGATATAGTAAGAACAAGCAAACACACATACCCACACTGCGTTCCTTTACCTCAGCTTTTAGGTTTTCTCAACATGGGCCGTGGCTACTGTTATCCGGAGGGAGAGACAATGACTTGTGAGGTTTAGCAGATTGGAGGGTTGCTGGTTCTGTCCTTGTTCTCTTAGCTACAATGACAATGACTCATTGAGCATGGCACTTAACTCTGTTGTGTGAATCTGTGTGTTGTGTGAATGTGTTGTGAGGTATTACATATTAAGTGCTTTGAGGGGCCATTCTGGCAAGAAAAGTGCTTTATAAATGCATTGTCTCACCATGTATCCTCACTTTACACCAAGATCTCCACAAGCCAATCAACCATTTATCATCAAAGTCCATAACCCATAACCCTTTATCTGCCCCATGTTGCACATCATGTTGCACATTATGTTGCACGTAATGTTGCACGTAATGTTGCACATAATGTTGCACCTCATGTTGCATATAATGTTGCACGTCATGTTGCACGTCATGTTGCACGTTATGTTGCACATCATGTTGCACATAATGTTGCACATTATGTTGGGCACTCAGCGCGTGTGTCTGCAGCTGTGTGCTTCCGTCTGCTTCGCATAGGTCTGGTCCCCTGGCATAGTGTAGCACTGTAGTAGAAACAATTTGCACGGGGACCACAGAGACCACAGGGACCACAGAGACCACAGGGGCCACAAAGACCACACGGACCACGGGGGATCGATTTAAAGTTGGGAATTGGTAATAGCCCCACTGTTCGCAACATTAAATCACTGAAGAACTATGTGGGATTTTATCAATCTAAGTTTGCATTGAAACAATTTGTTCCTCCACTTTAATGCAACCAAAGTGAACAAACAAGCAGCAGATTTTCACGAGTCGGGATAAGTGTGGAAGATCAGTACAGGTTACCAAAGCAGTACTACCATTTTCATAGTTTTTCTCTATGGAAAACACACACAGTTTTGGTTTTTAACATTTCAATTAACCAGATTTCCTGTGTTCAAGGCTTCAATATCGTCCTGATCCTGTCTTCTGCTACTCACATTGACATTGGATTCTTTCAGCTGTCACTCCACGAAAGACAAGACAGTTCCATTCTGGACATGTCAAATAATTGTATCAGTTTATTTATTTGTATAGCTCTTTATCACAGTTACAGGCCCAATTTTGACAACAGACAATTGTAATGTCAAAGGGATTGTAGGGGACTGAGTTTACAAGGCCCACATCAAATGAACATTTGCCACAAAGTTATATAGATAAATAGATGGTTAGACCGGAGGCTTTAAAATAACAACAATAACAATAAATGTTCCTTGCACTTCCCATGCCTCTCAGACATAACACGGACCATAAAGGAGGAAGCTGTCGGTCAATGAGAGGATCTTATGGCTGCAAGGGCAGAAGATCAGTATGGCTAGAGAGGATGAGCTGTATTTCGGGGGTAATGTTTGGAAAGGTTTACGCTTGGAAAGGTTTGACCGTGTGTTACTTTGGTAAATGCTTGTCTCCACCAGTGAAACATGACACAAAGTAAGTGTTTGTGTTTTTCACCCATTCAACTCTGTAGAATCAGGTTATATCTCATTGGCTGTTTTCTTGTACTGCTTGCCGTTCTGTTTGTCATAATAGATGTTACATTACATTATATGTATACATTATGTCATAATAGGATACATGTTATAGTACATGTTATATGTTATAATACATGTTATATATTTTACAATACATGTTATAGTACATGTTATATGTTATAATACATGCTATAGATATAACATATACTATAACATGTTATATGTTATAATATATGTTATAATACGTTATATGTTATAATACATGTTATACTACATGTTATGTTATAATACATGTTTTAGTACATATAACATACTATAACATGTTATATGTTATAATACATGTTATATATATAGTACATTTCGTAACACAGCATCACTACATTAGCCATTACCCCCTGTGCTTTATTAACCAGAAGGGTAATGGTTCATATGCTGATTAAATGACATGTCTTTTTATACCACTGCATTGGGACATGATATGAAGGCAGATGTAGCATGAAAACCAATTACCGTCTTAATAAGTAATCAAAGTGACAATCAGTGGAAACAAATCATGGGAATCAAGAAAGGCAGGGTAGGGTGTTTGTTGACCCTGCAGCCAACCATTCACATTGGCCAGTTAAATGAATCAAAAGTCATTTATAATACTGGGTGTTTTACATTTTTATTATATTTCACTCTGCCTTCACAGTTTAATCTCTTTTTTTTCACGCTCAGGGTTAAAAAAAAAAAAAAGAATATAAAAACCATCATAAAGACCCTGAATTCTGATGTTTTCAGAAACAGAATGTAGAGGAACACATAGAGGTTCTCTTTCATAGCATTCATTTCGTGTCTCACTATGGGGAACGCCTCCTGCGTGACCTCATCAGAAGCATGATAACATTACGCCAGCCCCAATTGGCTCATCAATGACGCTCATATCAGGAGGGGATGGGGCCCTTCTCCTATATAAGACTAATCATAGCGTCAGATCGTCATTCAAAAACCTCTTCTCGCTTCTCACAGAAGATTGTCGACAACTGTCTGATGAGAAGCTAGCTTAACTGTCCTTTACTGACGAGTGCACAACTTGGTCACCGGGCGCTTCACTCCTACTTAACAGTTGTTCGCGAGCTAATGGTAGTAGCAATACTATTCCGCGGCTATATCCGAAGTAGACATACTTCACATAATAAAGTTGCACAAGCTTTACACATTGGTAGAAATACCCTACGGTAGCAATAACCTAGCCTACGCTAACGGGAGAATAGCGATATTTTCCCTCTCTGCCTAGTAGCTGCACAAGCTATTAGCGAGTTAGCGTCCTAGTCCACTAGTTAATGGCTACGGCTAATATCACCAGTGAGTGTAATCACTGCGAGGCTTTCCCTCATAAGCTCCTCCGGCGTCGGTTAGCTCGCCAGGCTAACCTCTCCGGGAGTGATCAGCTTATGTGTGAGCCTGTCGCAACCCAGGGAGATGCTGATATGCCCGATAGCTTAGCCGCTACACCCGGACCGAGCTGGGCAGATCAACTTCCCCCGCTCTTAGACACCATACCCCCGTCGCAGGAGCTGGACGGAGGGTACGGGGATTTCCTGGCTTCTGGGGCCGGTCTGGGGGGAGACGTTGGCGGAGATGAGTCGGACGACTCTGAACTGCTAATGTCGGATGACGAGGAGGAGGGGGACTCTCTTCTTGCACACAGGGCTGCACAGTCTCCGGCCGGGGGCGTACAGCCCTCCGCCCCATCCCCCACAGATTGGGATATGCACGACGTGGTTAAGTGTGCAGCCGCCAGGTTTAACATCCCTTGGCCCGTAGCCCAATCGGAGGTTGCAAAATCCCGATTTGACGGCAAGAAATTGCAGCCGGCTAAGAAGTCGGGTAACCAGGTGTTGTCTTTCTTCCCGGAGCTTCTCAAGGAGATAGCGCTGATGTGGAAAGATTGGCCATACAGCGAGAGACATCCCATTGAGGGTAGTTCTCTGCTGGATTGTGAGGCGATGGAGTCCCACGGCTTGAGGCTGATGCCTCCTATCGAGGCGCTGGTGGCGAGTCACTTTTGCCCGAAGACGTCCATGACGTCTTCAGCTCCGTCCCTCCCCTCCAAGGCAGACCGCTTCCAGGCTAGCCTCACTGATAAGTGCTATAAGGTGGCCGCTCTGCCGGCGAGGGCCCTCAACACCTCCTCTATACTCATGGTTTACCAAGCCGAGCTAGAGGAGGACATGACAGGGAAATCAGACAACACCCTGTGGGAAGTAGTCTGTGTCGTCACTGATCATGTAAGGTAGCTGTTCAAGCTTCAGGGAGAGCTATGGGCGTCATGGTGCTGCAGGAGAGGGCGTGCTGGCTCGGGCTCACCAACCTGGCAACTAAGGAGAAGGAGGAACTCCTCGACACTCCTATTGTTCCCCAGGGTCTCTTCGGTGCTGCCGTTACCTCCATGCAGAAGAAATGTGAGGAGAAAAAGAGAGACGATGAGGCGCTTCAATGGTGCCTGCCAAGGAGGGCGCAAGCTGCCGCTCCCGTGGCTCCGCGCCAGTCCTACGCACAGGCTGTCTCTCACCCGGCCCCTGTTTTTCGCATCCCCAGAGTGCCCAAAATGCCGGCAGGCTTATAGAGGTCCTAAGAATCCGTGGTCCAGGAAACAATCCTCCCACGTCGAACCTCGATCAGCGCCGCCTCCACCTCTTCCAACCGCCACCGCGACTGTGAGGAAGAGGCAGCGCATGGCCTGATAGCTTCTCCTCCGAGGGAGAGTGAGCCCTGGTTCCCCCCTTCACGGGCCGCTCCATCCCCTCCCAGCTCCGTTCCAGAGCCGGTTCAGCGGGACGTGTTACATGCGGAGTGCAACGCCCGGGGCAACGTGCAGGTTACGAGTCCCGACGCCTACCGGAGGGAGAAAGACTGTTCACATGTTGTCACTTAAGCACTTTCAACTTGCACTCGGTAATAAAGTTGTCCCACAAAGTGCATCCAGGCACACTGTCAAGGGCGCTGTTGAAAATAAAAAAGAGACACAAAAATATGTTGAAAAACATAAATTTGTCTGCAATAACGCAGTCTGTGGGGCTCAACGTCCCCACAGCTGTGACGACACAGATGGCGCGTGTCTCCGTGTCGTCACTGCCGAGCGCCAGAGCGCATGGTTGACAGCTGGCCGACAGAGGGCGCCAACGCGCCAGAATGGCCGGTCAGTTCTCTCTCCCTGCACGGGGAAAGTTGGGCTGCCTACACACGGTCGAAATGGGTGTTGGAAACGATAGAAAAAGGCTACAGGCTGCAATTCTTTATCGCTCCCCCACGTTTCAAGGAAGTCATCCACTCACATGCTCAAGGCGAGTCTGCCAGTATTCTCCTGGAAGAAATTTCCATTTTGAGAATCAAAAGAGCTATAAGGGTGATATAATGTGGGTAAGCCCACAGCGGGTTTTACTCGAGGTACTTCCTAGTCCCAAAGAAGGGGGGAAGGGGGATGAGGGCCATTTTGGACCTTCGTGCCCTAAACAGCCATCTCAGAAAATACAGATTCAGGATGCTGACACGTTTCTCTGCTGCGGGTTGTACATGCAGGAGACTGGTTCACATCAATCGATCTGAGAGATGCTTATTTCCATGTGGATGCTCTAGCACGTCACCTGGTGAATCTGGTTTTTCAGATAAATATGGAAAAGAGCATGTTGGAGCCCACGCAATGCATTCCTTTTATATGGCTCACTCTGGACTCCACCCGAGTCAAAGCATATCTGTCCCCGGACAGGGTGGCGTCTATGCAGGTGGTCACCCTCAGCCAATGTCAGAGGCAGCTGGGCCTGATGGCCTCCGCCATAGTGGTCATACCACTGAGCCGCCTGTATATGAGGGCCACCCAGCGCTGGGTGGCCTCCCTGGGTCTGGACCCTCACCGCGATGGTCATCGTCAAGTGGTTTTCCCCAGAATGCGCACTGGTACTGCGCCAGTGGAGGAACCCAGTTTTCCTGACACAGGGTGTCTCCATGGGAATCATCCTGGCCAGGAAAGTGGTCACCACAGACGCTTCTCTGATGGGCTGGAGCGCCACTCACGAGGGGAGAATGGTGAACGGGAGATGGGACCCTCACATGCGTTCCACCCACATAAACTGTCTGAAGCATTACCTCCCATGGCTGAGAGGTCATCATGTTTTGGTAAGGACGGACAATTCTACTGTTGTAGCTTACGTCAACAGACAAGGGGGGCTGAGGTCCCTCCAATTGCACATGTTGGCACACAGACTGATAGTCTGGAGCAGTGTGCACCTGCAGTCGCTGAGGGCGACGCATGTTCCGGGTGTTCTGAACTATGGGGCAGATCTGCTGTCCAGGGGCGACCCGCTATATGCAGACTGGAGGCTTCAGGTGAAACAGATCTGGCGGCGGTTCGGTCGGGCGACCGTGGACGTCTATGCAACAGTGGAGGATGCCCAGTGTCCTCTGTTCTTCTCTCTGCGCGATCAGAGAGCCCCCCTGGGGGTGGATGCATTGGCACACTCGTGGCCGAGGACCCTCCTTTATGCATTTTCCCCAGTAGCCCTCATCCCTCCGACTCTAGCCAGAGTGAGGGAGGAGGGCCTGTCCATGATCTTGGTAGCCCCGCGCTGGCCAGGGAAACACTGGATGGCAGAGATTTTTCAACTCCTGTGTGGCCAGCCGTGGCAGCTGCCCCTACGCAGGGACCTGCTGTCTCAGGCTCGGGGGCAAATATTCCACCCCCACCAGAGAGGCCGGCTCTCTGGGCTTGGCCTGTGAGTGGTTCAAGCTAAATGCTGCAGGTCTCCCTGACAGTGTTACTGACACTATTCAGTGTACTAGAGCCCCCTCAACTAGGTCATTGTAAGTGGCAGGTGTTTGAGGACTGGTGCTCACAGTCTCATATTATCCCTTTTCAGTGTTCTGTAGTGTTGATTTTATCATTTTTACAGGACCTTATTGAGAAGGGTTTCTCAACCATCAAGGTGTATCTGGCAGCTGTTTCAGCCTGCCACATTGGTTTTGAAGGGAAAACGGTGGGTCAGCACCCTTTAGTGTGTCAATTTATGAAAGGGGCTCGCCGTAAACTGCCTACAGCTAGGACGCTGGCGCTGGCATGGGATCTTCCTTCTTCTTTTGTATGGCAGTAGCTGTAGCTGTTGCCTGTGTGATAGGATTACAGTATCTTTTTATTGATACTCCCAGGGCCGCGGCGGGGCCGCTCCTATCATGACCCCACCACTGGACTGGTTGCCAGTCAGTCGCAGGGCTAACATACCCTATATAGCTTGGTGCTCTAGGTCACAATCTTTACATTGACAATATTACCGCAGTTCGGCTGTTGACCGACAGCTAATTCGGCCAATCAATCTTACTGGTAGCAGATTTTGATTGGTTGGAGTTAAATTTGCTCCCGTACCCCTAATCTGTTATGGATTTTGGTGATTTTTTTTTAAAACATCATAATTGATTGTTTACCACCAATACATCATGACAAATGCAAATATTATAACAAAAAATACATAGAATTCTCGCAGCATACCCCTCCTTTAACTGTCCTGCGCTTACAGTAATTCCATATGGCCAAAGGTATGTGGACACCTGACCATCACACCTATGAGCTTGTAGGACATCTCATTCCAAAACCATGGGCCAATAATATGGAGTTGGACCCCCCCTTTGTGGCTATAACAGCCACCACTTTTCTGGGGTGGCTTTCCACAAGATCTTGGAGTGTGTCTGTGCGGAATTTGTGCCCATTCATCCAAAAGAGAATTTGTGAGGTCAGACACTGATGTTGGACAAGAAGGCGTGGCTCGCAATCGGCATTCCGACTGCGCGGTCACTTACAGTTGACCGCGGCAGATCTAGTAGGGCAGAAATTTCACGAGCTGACTTGTGGCAAAGGTGTCATGTCTAAAGTCACAAGCTCTTCAGGACGACCCATTCTACTGCCAGTGTTTGTCTATGGAGATTTCATGGCTATGTGCTTGATTTTATGCACCTGTTAGTATTGGGTGAGACTGAAACTCCTGAACTCAATAACTAGTAGGGGTGTCCACATACTTTTGGCCATATCATGTATATAATCCCATTGGACCTTTCTCTTGTTCAACAAGGGCTGACTTTCCTTTCTTCCGATGCTTTCTGATCCGCCCGTGTCCAACTGCCATCCATTGCTTTAGCAGACACCATCTCAGTGTGTTCTCATAAGACGCCGCCTACATTAACGACCATCACACTGACCTCCTCTCCTACGGATACATAATTAGAATAGCGCATAGTTGAGAGGCGGTCCATGGTGAGGGTAGTTATCTTTATATTAAATTGAAAGTGTGTTACATCGATGCGATGTTAATTTATATTAATATAATCACGTACGCTCATTAATCATTCCACTTAAAAGCATGTTTGACATTAGTACAATAGCAGGAACAAAATAAATTGCCTTATTTTGGAGGTTGTCTTGTTTCATGCTCTTGTAAGCTTTCAAAATCAATTAAATGAAAACGCACAACTTCAAAGAAAGGACAAAATGTTAGTAAAAGAGGTCTTTCTTTAATAGACTCCTCTTCTCTCTTTCACACACACACGCACGCACGCACACACACACACACACACACACACACACCATCATTAACTACCCTAACTTTTCACCCGATACATTACCTTGGATGTTGGGGAAATCCAATTATCAGTCCAGAATGACTCACTATTGAATACCAGGGGAAAATAATTTATTCAAAAATATGCTACATAAATTAGCTGTCAGCTTTCATCAAATTACGCTGTTGAGCACATTTTAGCAGTGAATCAGATACACCTGTGAATCACACAACCACACACACGTGCACACAGACACTCACACTTGTGCACAACGTTGATGCTTATACTGTATATACACACTGATGCGGAATACACCACATTCACACATATACACACACACACACACACACATCTATCATTGTGTTTTGTCCGTCGCCTTCTTCAGACCTCATCCATTACACTAGAGCTGTCCACTCTGAATCAAATGAAGCGTTAAATGGCAATTTTGTTTGGCCCGCAATAAGGGCTCGATTTACTAAGGTCCCAAATACTCCGTACTACATTGCGTGTGCATTGTAAAAAATTGCGCTCCCTGCTTGTGGGCGTGTTGCGTGTGATTTACTAAGATTTGTTGTGTGTTTAACAACGCGCGCAGACATCAGTATTTAAATGAGGCGTTTGCGTGTGGGTTTGTGTCTGGTGCGAAAATCAAGGAAATAGGTTAATGTCAATTAAATTTTCTTTAGCCTACAGTGGCTGTGAATGTTTTGGCTACATTTATATTTAATCATTATTTTGTTTGCATCAAAGAATTTGGATGAAAATAAAATAAAGGCTCAAAAAAATAAAAGGCTCATAGAAATGACTTTGGATCAGACTTTATAGAGCACTTTTTTAAACACACGTTACAAAGTGCTGTTCGAGC
>OMPB01048337.1:1737-13727 GCA_900312615.1 Stylephorus chordatus | reverse complement strand
TAATGGCAGCATTCCTAGAATAAATCGATTAAAAATGTGAGAGGAACTGAAGAGGGCTCTTGTTGAAACATCTGTGTTTGTAATGGGGGGTAATGGATAAAAATGTGGGATCAAGTTTAAACATTAAAAGCAATTTTGAAAAAGTAGACTCATGGATGTGTTTGGGGAGGGAGTTCCAGAGGGTGGGGGCGGCGATGGAGAAGGCCCTGTCACCCCATGTTCGGTATAGTACTGGTTGGGGGCGTCAGAAGGTTTGTGTCAGCAGATCGGAGGGTACGGGAGGGAGTGTGGGGGTGGAGGAGGTCAGTGAGATAGGAGGTGGCCAGGTTGTGGAGGGCTTTGAAGGTGGTGAGCAGCATTTTAAATTGTATTCCTTGTTTGATTGGAAGCCAGTGGAGTTTTTGGAGGACAGGGGTGAAGTGATCTCTGGTACGGGTATGAGTGAGCAGACGAGCAGCAGAATTCTGGATGTATTGAAGTTTGTTGAGAACTTTGGTAGGTGTGCTGTAGGCTATTGTAATAGTCAACTCTTGAGGTGATGAAGGCGTGAATGAGGGTTTCAGCAGCTGAGAAGGACGGGGATGGGCAAAAGCGGGCAATGTGTTTGAGGTGGAAGAAGGCTGTTTTTACTGTGTGCTTGACGTGGTTAAAATGAAAGGGTTTGGTCAAAAATGGCACCGAGGTTGCAGATATGTTGAGCTGTGTGTACCGTGGAGCTGTCGATGGTGAGGGAGAAATTAAGCAAAGGGCTTAGATTAAAAAAATATATCATCCATTCATCCTTTGAACAACAACATCCAAACTTGGCCATGTTTTGTTGAACAGCTGTCCCTCCCTGTGCAGGTACACAGACTGAATTCTGTCCTGGTGTGTCCTGCCTGGTGCCCCTAGCTGAAGGAGACTGTGTGTGGTGCTCTGTCCCAGAACTCCATTTTTCATTCAACATAATTAATTCAGCGACATCATGTAATTAATGTGGTGTTATAGGCTAAATTAATAGGTGAGCTGTGTGATAATGACAGCAACACTTCCATGGCAAATGCAATAAGTTGTCTATGTACAGGGAAACACAACATAATGTAATCAAACCACGCTCATGTTGTCTATTGCTGGCAACCTAGTAAAGACAGCAGATAGCTCATGATACATACTGTTTGGCATTGGATTATTGAACGTAGTTCTCAACATGGCCACCAAATTGATGGCCATGTTGTGTAATTTGTCCTCGGGAATAGGGAGAAATGAAGAACTCTAATTGAAACAAACAGCACCACAAATGAACAACTTCAATGTAATAAACATTTTAGACAATAGTTCACCTCTTTTGGGTCCACCATTTTCTCTCACATCAAGATCTACCCGGGGACTTTTAAGGACTTTGATGCCTTTGACTTTGTAGAAATATTCTTTGGAAAGGGAAGCATCCCCCTATTAGCCTTTCCACTCTTAACACGTCCCAAAACACTAGCGCTCTCTCTGTGCTGTACTACTCCCATTGATGATTTGGCTCGACTCGTCCTTATGTGGACCATGGCGATCTCTTGAGAATGCCTCATGTCATCCTATCAGACTTCAAGACCTGCCATTTTGCGGTGCAAAGATTAGGATGACATGGATACATATGGGATCTATCATGTCAAATTCTCTGTCTATATTGTACCAAACAGAAAGAAATCTTTACAGTATGCTTGTCGGTTTGATCCCTGAACAATGATTTTTCTCTTGAATGGCTCCATGCCTTAACTTCAACCAATGGGTAATCAGGGTACTGTATGTGATAGTTCTTTCCAAGACCTCAAGGAGTCTTACTCTTTACCAGGCTCCTGTGGTTCTTCTACCTTAAATGTTGTACTGCGTCTGTACCTTGAGATTCTCCCATAGTCTCCCATCCTCTTGTAAAACATTTCCATTCTGCTACAACGTCTGGGTTTGTATCCTCAACCTATGACAGATTATCAAAACACAACATGAACCCCTTACCTGTTACATCGGTCTGGGCTTAGAGACCTTGACGAGCTCGGATTTGGATTGGATTGGTTTAAGATATGGAACAATGTTTTCTCTACTTCCAATAATCTTGCTCATCAGCTGGTAAAACTGTTAACTGTTGCTGTGAACATACAGAAGACAAACCGAAAACAAATGTGCAAGCTACTAATATTTGTCTGGCATAGAAACTGTGATTTTGTTTTATCAAAATATAAGCCTACTGCATACAGTTATTTATTAGGCTTAACCAATCTAATGTCACCACAATTGGTAAGCCAATTACAGTGGATACAGTGGCTATGATGCAATGTTAAAACAATACTGTTTATGGTTAAAACTAACAGCCTTCCAGACGAGGTAAATTCCTTCTTAATGTCTTGTTTCCAACGTTGGCAGTTTAAGGCGTTACAGCCGAAGGGGGAAAGGGAAGTTTCCTTGATTTCACTCTACAATTGCTAAGTAATATACCACTAGCTGCCAATTAGCTAAGTGATGAAAGTGTATATGCTTTGCTTTGTCATAGCTGATTGGTTGGAACAGAAATCCTTCATTCTTCTAACGTGATTGGAACAACATGGTGAGTAGAGGGGCAGCATGTCACGCTCTGGATGACACCTTTTTCTCTTCAATATAATGGTAGGGAGATGTTTGTCTAATTCTAATCAAACTGACCTAAAATCAGCGCTCCTACTGCCACTTTTAAGTGACATTAGCAGCTTTCAACTGCATATTTGTAAAATTTGTAAAATAATATTTATTTATTTATTGTGTTTACATGTTGACTTTATGTTTATGTTATGTCCTTATCTTAATAAACACTTCCTGATGAGTTTAACAATAATACATTTATATTGTCCATTAGAAGTAGTGGATAATCTGCTCACTTTGGACCAAGTATGGTGCCATGTGTGCTTGTGTGCGTGCATGCATGCATGTGTGCATCTTTCATATCTGAGCCATTTCATACAAGCCTTCTTAAAATAATCAGCCAAACTTCTGCCAGACAAGCACCAAAACATACTCACAGACGCCGCGCACAATGCAAACAAGAATTATTCCAGATGTGCTGCAGCAAGCAACTCTCTGGTAATGCTGGTGAACGGATCCCTCATGCGGCCTTGTATTGATGCTGAATGAACTCAAATTATTTATGTAAAATAACACACAAACATGTACTATGCAAAAGAGCCATGAGATACTGCTACCCTCTGGTTATGCGGTTTGTTTATATTCCCTGCAATGTACAATATGTAGACCAAAGCAAGCCTATATCGTAAGCTCTTAATCTCCTAACAGTTCTAAATGTCACGGTTCCTCCCCCGCGAGTCCTGATTGGACAGCGTTCCCAGAGAGAAGCACACCTGGAGATAATCTTTGTTGTATTTAAGTTGTGTGTTTTCCCTGCCTTTTTGTCAGGTCATTAAAGTTCATGGCTAGAGAAGAACTACTGTAGATGTACTATCCTGTGTCCCAAGGTTTGATTCCTGGTTTTAGTATGATCTTCTGCATTCCAGTGTTTTTGTTTCTTCCCAGCGTCGTACGTTTTTGCCGCAAAGATTGCGAGGTTCAAGTTTTGTGTTCTTGTATTCTTTATTAATAGAGGATTCTTTTTTACCATTACCCGAGTCTCCGTTTTGCATTTGGGGCCTACCACCTCCACCCCATGTGACACTAAATCACGTTTTACTTATTCACCTTGACATTTCCTTTACCCAGTGTCTTTTAATCTACTTCTCTGAATTGTATCTTCTACATCCGTCTTACTCAATAAATGTCCCACTGTGTCTACAGTGGCACACAACAATATACAGGTATAGCGTAAAATGGCTCAAACCAGAAAAGTGCTTTATTGCCACAGGGATTCACTTGCATCTGACCTGAGAAATCCTACAGGATCATTGATTAACAGCCGCTGTTCTGTCTTCTCTTTTTAATCAAATCACAAACCTTTTCAGGCGTCTCAAACAAACGTTTGCTCGCTTAGGTACGTTTGGTTGGTCAGAGTATTTGGAGTTCTGCCGCGTTTCCCGTGTTTGACCCAATATAAAAACTGAAAGTGACATTAAGGTAGCACAGCTCAACAGCCAATGACAACAAAAGGCTGCTGCAGTGGTTTTGTATTGAAATATGACAATCTTTATGCCAGATTTTACAGTTTGAAACTTATTTTTACATTTAGACACCATTTTGCAGCTATTTCACAATAGGGACATGTCAAAGTTGCTAAAACAACGTATACACAACTTCAATTGTCTCACTTTGAAATTATTCACGTATAAAATATAAAAACTGCTGGTGTTTAGAAGGAATAGTGGACAAACTTTTTTTGCAGAGGACAAAAACAAGCTTGACTTCATCAAACATTTGAACAAAGTCCCACTTTCTGACTCAACAGCCATAAGAAGGTTTGTGTAACTTTATAACAACTATATAATCCCAATTATTGTATGTTCTATAATCCACTTATCACATCTCCCTTAGGAATAGTGAAGTAATCACGGTGGATGAATTAACCAATGATAGATATCACCAGCTCTCTTCCTTAAATACATTTATTTTGTTTTGTAGCATAATCCATTTTAGTGATTTTTTATTTATTCCCCTTTAATAGTGACACTCTTTCTCAGTTTTACTTACTTACTCATCTTTACACATGCACCAAACTCTTCCTCATGTACACCCCTCTTCATCGCCAATTTTGTTTCCACGCCACCACTCCATGAACCACATCTTTGGTCAGTGAGGCGTAGCAGCACCCATGTTTCATGTTTCCGTTTCCTTCATATCTATACCCTTCACTCTCTTCCCTGTCTCCAGAATGAACGGGGTCTGCTGTATAGAATCTCCTGTCTCAGCATTTCCACAGGCCTTGAATAGTCATGGCACAAGACAATAAGCCCTTCACTTCAGAGTAGTGCAGCAAAGGTGTACTACATACAATGATGCCAAGGCCAGTATAACTACTGAGGAAATTCCTTGGTGAGGAATTGAATAGAGTTGCAACAAAACATGTATAGCCATGGCATCCACGTAAGACTACATCAAAAAGGCTGTTGTGATATATACCGTATATATATAATATATCAAGTGATCTAAGATATATTACAATATCAAGTATTTTTATTTTAAAGGTCCTATATTGTTCATTGTTGGACAATTTTAAACAATTCCTGTGAGTCTATGGAACATATCTGTAAGGCTTTTTTCAATAAAATTAATTGTTTTGTATTTTTAATGAAGTACTTTGGTGCACCTCTTTCTGCCCTTCCAACTTACAAGCTGTACTCACGCTAGTTAGTAGTAGGACTCGATAGCGATCTATAACGTTTGTTTACTCAGCAGATATTAGTTTAACAGTGATTGGTCAGCGCCTCTTCGACGTCGGAAAAACTCAATTCTGAACGGCTTGTTTCAGTAGGGGGAGTTCTTGTCACAGCTGAACAGCAGAAACTGCAGAAACGGTACAGATTTCATATTTTGTCAGTGTTGGAACAACCGCACATTGCGTGAAACAATGCATAACACTGGGAAAAGCCATTTTTACAATATGGAACCTTTAAGGATTTAATACAGTATGCATAGTTTTTGCATTATACTGTATAAGTACTGTATGTGGCAGCACGGTGGTGCAGTGGTTAGCACTGTTGCCTCACAGCAAGAGGGTCCTGGGTTCAAAGTCCTGGGTCCTGAGTTTGCATGTTCTCCCTGTGCCTCTGTGGGTTCTCTCCGGGTACTCCGGCTTCCTCCCACAGACCAAAAACATGCAGGTTAGGTTAATTGGTGACTCTAAATTGCCCATAGATGTGTGAATGTGATTGTCTGTCTATTAGCCCTGTGATTGACTGGTGACCAGTCCAGGGTGTACCCTGCCTCTTGCCCAATGTCAGCTGGGATTGGCTCCAGCGACCCTGAGGAAAAGTGGTTAAGAAAATGAACGAATGAATGTAAAAGAAATTATGTGGCCAAAGATGATGGCACAGATCTGTTTGATTTTTATTTTCTTTTCCTTGGTATTGTTGCTGACCTTGGAGGATTGTGGAACAAAGTATTCAGTCTCGTTACCCCTAAGTGTAGTGTAATATTAATTCTCTTGTTACCCCTAAGTGTAGTGTAATATTAATTATCTTGTTACCCCTAAGTGTAGTGTAATATTAAGTCTCTCATTACCCCTAAGTGTAGTGTAATATTAATTGCCTATCTAGGATAGTTGTGACCAGATGCTCCTTTGAAGCTGTTATATTGTCCTTTTAGGGTCCAGGAACTGTATCACGCCATGGGTCCTGCATTCCTTTAGTTTGTTTTATTAACTGTTAAACTGACCCTATCTGCCCAATGTTAATGTGTCCCTCCTTAACCCTTGCAAATGGTCAAAAGGTCCCCATGTTTACGGCCCCTCAGGATTGGGGTTGTTGACCAGATCCTGTATTCCTATTTTACGGCCCCTTCTCTTCACTTACATCCATTTGTCAGTGTTGTTCCCTTCACCCCCACTCGTCTCCACGCCCAGACTCTGTAGTATAAATGTTTGTGTTCAAACCCTTGTTCTTAGAAGATGCTTGTTATGCTTGTTAAACCCCTCGTGTGTGACTGTATCTCCCCATGACCATGCTTTCATTAAACCATACTCAACGCTTGTCAACAGTGTCAGACTTAGATTTTCTTTTAACAAGGACAACTTTTAAAACTGGTCATTTTGTAAGTGGGGGGAAAGTTATTGAGAATAAACCTTGGAAAGGATGACTGAAGCAATAAGCGTGATTAAATGGCCTAGAGTCTGGTTGTAATAGCATTATTAGCAATACCATTTAGGCAAGGTCAGTGTCACACCAGCCTCATCACTGCATAACTCATCACCAAAATCACTCTTTAGCTTAGCTTCATTATCTGAATAGTGTATTTTGGGATTCTGGAGAGTAATTATTTAATATGACAGGAAGCAAGCAGATGGTTTTTCTTTTTTCCCTATAGAACCATTAAGTGAAGAGTAACCTAAATAAAAACATATATATAAAAATTATTTTTTTTTTGAATCTGAGACTCACTGGGCATATCAACAGCTATTTCATTACCTAACTATTATCTAAATCTTCAGAATACTGATTACATTTGGGACAAATATCAAATTTTATGTGTTTTTTGACATTTTGACTTGTCTTTTATCCTCCAGCTCTCCCAGCTGATGATAATACAACAAAAGAAACGAGATGTATTTGACTGGAGCTAAACGAGTTCAAACTTTTACCCTCGGCCGATAAAGCCTGGAATAGATTAACTGATTTATGTTCCCATCTAGAAGGTTCAATCAAAATGTGATTGCATTGTAAAGAAAGTAGGGTCATTGATGCTTGATTCTCAAAGCGAACGTGTGAGTGTTTGCCACCTGCCAATCATCTCAGAAGTGTGGGATGTTCTTCTTTTGAAATTTGATGTTTCAAAATGGCTGATAAATACATTTTGTCTCACCTCCCTAACCCTTGATGATTTTTACTTAAGCCCTGCATACAAATCCTTAAAATGTAAAGTGAGGGCCTGTCTCGAATCAGATTCAAGAATCGTTAGCACAATATAGTGTTGTGTCAGCTTTGCTTGTGACAAAACTAATATTGAGGACTTGTGCAGTGAATTGTAATCAATCAATTCTGCAATTAATCTGTCTGACTTAATTTTTAAAATGATTACCTTCATTATACCATTCACAGCAATTATTTCCCCCTTAGCATATACAGTAGAAGCTGTACTAGCCTATTTGTTCTCCTCATTGTTAGTAAGACTATCCAGTTGTGCTTCTCTTTGTATTTCACCTTCCAGGGAGGCTATTATTTTGTGAAAAACCAAGCCAGACGGCGCCCGACTCGATGCATTGTGTTAATACTTTTAATGGCGTTTTTTCCTTTTGTTCTAAACTAAACGGGCCGCAATGTGTGCTGCGGCCCTTTCTTTCTGATCTTCCTCCTCGTCTTCTTCTCGGCTGTATGCCTCTAGAGCCAAGGCAGAGATGTATAAGAGTTGTCCTAGTGTGCACTTTGCGATGGATCAACTGTAAGTGAAGTCACAAACCAGTCCTTTGCAGTTGAGAACGAGTTCCTGTCTGAGTCCACTGGCACGCCACTGTCCTCTTTGAAGGCCCCAACGCTGTTGATCATGGAGAATGAAGCCTCTCATTCTAAGCAGCTCTTGTCAGTGGTATGCCAACACGTCTTCTTGTTTTAATCATTACACGTGTATATATATCTGGAGTTTTTCTGTTTAAAGAAAGGTATTCTTACAACTGAAAGCTACACTGTACTGCTGCTCCCACTACTGTACCACATTGTTTTGTGTCTTAAGTTACCAAATCAAATGTTATCTAAATACACTCTGATGTATTTTGTTCATTAGAAGGTAGCCAAACACCAGCATCATACGTTAGGCTGCGGCTGGGCGATAATTTGAATGAGGAATTTTGCCAGAAGCAACATTTTATACCAGGAGCATATGTACAGTATCTATACACCGAAGGTCCGTTCCAGCACGTAGAATAGTAAAAACAACAACATTTAAACATTTAACCGCAAACCTCAACCAGACAACACATTTCTATGGACTCAAATGTATAGAGCACAGTCATTGTAGTACCACAGTCATTGTCCACCTGAATGATTAAGTGGCCAATGAAGACATCATCTATCTAACTAGAGGGTGATGCTTGAAATTACTAATGAGTACATGCAGTTGATTATGTAAAAAAAGTGTGCCTTATTTGCACACTATGACAACATTTGTGGCGCACATCACAGTACTCATTTTCTTTACCACATGGTGTGAAAAATTAACACCACCCCTGCACTCTAACCCTTCCCATTCATCTTTCTAATTACTTTGTTTACTGGCTTGGATCTGTACCAATCTGTCTGATGGATTTGTGTTATCAGGGCTTTTGACAGAATGCTGTTAATCAGTGTTTGACACAGCTAATAGATGTGTTTATCATGGCCACTCCTGGAGAAAACCATACTACTCATTCAGGAGTTGTTTAAATGAAGGGAATGGATTGGAGTTACAGAGTACAGAGTGGCCATCTTCTCTCAAGATAGTTTGCATAATTGAGTGTTGCTATGCATGTATGTATCCTCAGCAATGCATAATCTTGGTTAGGAGCAGAAAGTTGAGGCGGCACGGTGGCGCAGTGGGTAGCACTGTCGCCTCACAGCAAGAGGGTCATGGGTTCAAACCCCGGCCGGGGCACCTTCTGTGTGGAGTTTGCATGTTCTCCCCGTGTCTGCGTGGGTTCTCTCCGGGTACTCCGGCTTCCTCCCACTGACCAAAAACATGCAGGTTAGGTTAATTGGTGACTCTAAATTGTCCATAGGTGTGAATGTGTGTATGAATGTGGGCAGGACTCCCTGGAAGAAGAGATCATGTATCTCAATGGGACATTTCCTGGATAAATAAAGGATAAATAAAGGATAAAAAAATAAGCAAATACTATTTTTGCATACGAGAGGGGGGAAAACAAACTGTTGAACAAAGCATGATTACATATACATATGTATGCATGCATTGTGCCTGTCGGCTTTGCACTGTATATATTGTTAAAATTGTTAATTAATGTACGTGTGGTATGTGTGTCGAGTGTACATGGATCATTGAATCATCAGCTATTAGCTAGACACCAATGTCTAGATCCTCTCCAGGCGGCAAATGAGGATCAACACATTTGGTTTCTTTTAAACTTTTTAACTGAAATTTAGTTATTCATTTACTATTTTATCTTGTTGATGTAGGCCTACGCATTCATGTGAAGTTACAGATAGACAACAAATTTTACAACAAGCACTTTACTGTATATATAATGATGTCTATTTTGTCCAGTTTATGTTAGGCTACTGTAATTGTGGGACTACGGATGAAAATTAGCAGTCTTGCTAACTCCAGCATGTTTACATTTGTGTTTACTAATGTTCATAAATGTGCACTGTCCCTCTCAAATTAATATTAAAAAAAAAAAAAAAGCATCTGCTGAAAGGAATGGTATCAGTCGATGCATGCATCTTCAGGAAAACACGGCTGACACAGAAGTGCACACGATTGATAGAATGTTATGGTTTTTTTGGGGAAGCAGTGGTAAATCCTTATTTGTCTGCACTTGAATCAACTCCTTTAACTTTTGTGTGTACTGTAAATGCTGTTAACTGTGAAAATAAACTAAAACAATACATCGGTAACAAAGAAAAGTGACATGACTTGCACCAACGTGGAGTTGGGGAACTAACGTGGCCCCACAGCAGGCAAGAAGCCAGTACATTGCAGCAGAAGCTTGATCTTTATCCTTTTTTTTTTAGGTTCAAACCCCGAAGGGGTAGAACCCTATTGAGTTCCTGTCGTTTATTTGTTGTCTGCCACCGCAGCTCAAATGGCTGTGAGCTGGAACGAGCTACAGACATGAAACTTGGCCAATAACTGCAAATTATGTGCAAGTGCTTCACAAGGAACATGACTGCAATCAGCCAGATGGTGGCGCTATAATTCATATTCCCAAAAAATATAATTGAAAAGCCATGATGGATGTTTTGCTAATTTGCATGAACTGAAAAAGAGTAATGTCACATCTACTTTTTGGATTTTGACTATCAACATCAAGTTAGGTATACTGCCTTGGGGGACCGACCCTTAATATACACCAGAAATGTTTTTGACGTGAGTGTGGTCGCGAGTGAGACGTGCGAGTGTTGCAACCAAAACACATTTTAACGAGCACTGCAATCTCTACCAGCTAGGTGCGAATTGCGAAAGACAGACATGATACGGACGTAAAAACAGGAGTCACTCCGTCCTGCTCCGTTTTTTTACGCTTCGAGTCTATTTTTCCCCACTTGTGCGCGTAAGTGAAGCTTAGAAATACACAATTTAAACAGGGTTTCAACTATGTTGGCTGACAAGATTCCAATTTACCGGCCAAATGGAACATACTTATTAGTCTAAACATTTAAGTTGTCCTGTGTTTGAAAATAAATGTATTAACAACAGCTTGTGTATTCAATCGATCTAAAACAAGCAAACAAAATAAAATATATATATTTTTAAAAACTTAATGCATGGCTCACTTACCCATAACTGAAGTAGATAACTTCAGAAACTGTTCCAAAAGTTTGTTTGCTGGTTTTGTAGGTACCGTAAACAAAGAAAAAGCCGATAGGAATGTATTCAGATAGTTCTGCTGCAACAACTACCATAGTAGTGCAACTGGTAGCGCGTCCTGTGTACTGTAACGGTACGATACTGAGGGGTACTGAAGGTGTGAACACAACACAAGATCCAAGGAAGTATAGAAAAATACAATGCTTTATTTATAATAATTGGAAAGGTGTACACTTAAAAATGCCCTAACTGCAACCTCTCTCTATGGGCCTCACACGCAACACTGGGGGTGGGGATGGGCCTGTTACCCTGGCCGACCTTATCTAACCACTAAAAAGGCTTCCTAACTATCCCTACCTAACAATTGTGCGGTCCCTACCTTATCCTTATCCTAACAATAAATCTCCTGCTCAATCAGTCCTGAGCCAAACTCAGGTGCTCTCAATCAGTCACTGAACACACCTCCAGTAGCGGCCGTTGATTGGCTGACTAAGTAGTGCGACACACCTACTATGAACGGGTCTCATACGCAAACAGTGCTTTGGTTTTTTAATAGTACTATTTTTTTTAGTGCCATTGCCATTTACATTTAGGGCATTTAGCAGACGCTTTTGTCCAAAGCGACTTAAGAAGTACATTTGTCAGAAATTAGCAACAGCAATATCCCCCTGCTTGGTGTGAGATTTCAATAGAGCTAGTCTCAAATGATACTACAGACTGGAGCCAGAGCGCAGTAAAGTCAAATATTAGTAGTAGTAGTAGTAGTAGTAGTAAGTAATTTATTTCGGTCTTGGTTGCAAAAACAAAGAGTACATTCATTATAGTAAATTAAATTATTATTAGGCCGAAAAGGTGTAGGCTGAAGCCAAGGCTTATTATGCCTA
>OMPB01048094.1:0-10763 GCA_900312615.1 Stylephorus chordatus | reverse complement strand
TGCGCCGGCTTGCGCCGTCATTTCTGAAGTCACGAATATACCAACATTGTGCTGGCCACGCCCAATGCGCTCTGCGTTTGCGCTCTGCGCCTGCGTTAGCGCTTGCGCCCTGTTTCACCAATATAGAGCCCAAAGAGTCTGAGTAACACACACACACACACACACACACACACACACACACACACACACACACACACACAATTTTAATTCTAGAGAGCAATTTGGCAATTGTGTCCTCCTGTGGCTGTTTGTATATCTTGTATTAATCAATATTTATAGCCTTTACAATACATTTTGAAAAAGCATTTACCAGAATAAATATGTCATATCTTGTGAGCACCTCTATCTATTTAATATCTGGTACCATGTGCATTTGCTCTGAAGATAAAAGCAACATTCATATTCATGGATGTTAAAAAAAACTGCCATTTTGCTGTTTGGTAATGGATCAGTACGTCAATGTTGACTGAGCCATCCACATACATACATATAGGGTCAGAAAGGGACAATGTGACCCTAAAATATAATACAAATAAGGTGCAGGTGTTGTTATTTGTAACATTTGATCATATGCCACAGTATCCTTCCAATGGATAATAGTTTTTCTAACGTCTCTGGGGATACTTATGAGTATACTTATAATCTAGCGTGTGTTTAACTACTTAAAATATATTTGAGCAAAATAATCAATTATGTCATTTTATTGTCAGAATAACAATAAAATAATCATCAAAATAAACTATAAAGGCATTAAGAAAAATACTAATACTGTGCAAAAAAACAACAATATATACATTATGTAAAATGGCATGTTTGCATGTGTCGTTGTGTGTGTCTGTACATGTGCAGTAAGTAAAAGTGCAAGTGTAGAGTGTAGTGCAAGTGTAGCAGCTGTATAGTATATTAAAGTGTATGGTGTACGTTGGTGAATTACAACTTATTGAATGTCCTGATGGCCGCCGGCAGAAACAACCTCAGGTTATTAGCGCTCCTTGGAAAAGCACAGCTGGATCAGTCTTTTAGCTAGCTATTCATTACGTTAGTATGTTGTAGTAGCCCACTGTTGCTTAGTGATATTTTACTGGCAGCTATTGCTTTAATAATTATCCCTTTGCGGTCCCCGTAGCAACCCCCCGCAGCCATCAATGCTTAAAGTCCCTATTGTTGGGGCCACTGCAGCAGAGGCAGAGGATAACAGTGATGTCATTTCCCAGACAAAGACCCCCCCCAAACTCCCCCTTTGTTGGCCCCTTCTCAGACAGTCTACCTCTCCCCCTCCTCTCTTTTTCTCACCTCTCTTCTTGCCCCATCAGTGTTTTCTGCCCTCTCTCTCTCTCTCTCTCTCTCTCTCTCTCTCTCTCACTTCACTTTCTTCCTTCTGAGTCCTACTTCAGAGGAGCTTGGGCTGTTATCAAGGTAACATTTAAGTTTAAAGGTGCTGTCTCCGCACTTAGAAAACAATTTGAAACCACCAAGGGTCTAAGCAACGCCCCCTCCCCAATCAGAGCTCCAGCTCCATGTCTCCGAATGACTACCGCTGGTGCATGATCACATTTGAACACACGCGCCTAAGGCGTGCACATTGAGTCTGCAGTTTGACTGACAGATGGGTCGTCCAATCAAAGGGAATGGTCGACCATTGGATTGGTTGTCCCGTTTTGGCCCCTGCTCCTCACACAGATGCTCAAATTACGTCATTGATGTGTCAAATATCTTATGTCACTGATTACTGTCCAATACTTTACAGATATATGGAGAATTTTAAAATGTTGCCATAAATGAAGCAGCACCTTTAATAGTGCTGGGGACTTGGCACTAGCTTGGTATACTGGTAACCATTATCAGGATGGTACCATATTTTCCAATGACTAACAGGTCATTTGTGGCAGAAAGTCAATATTTCCTTATTAAAAATGGCCGTTGTCTAAATGCGTGGGCAAGGCCACTCCCAAACAAAGCCATTTCCTCTTTGTTCTGAATATTTGCGACCGAGCGACTACAGACTTAAATAAGAATTTGACAGAGCTTATTTTTGTAATAGAAGTATTCGTTCATCACCGTTCTTTATTCTGTTGATATGGCGGGATGTCCAATTAATAACCACAGTCCAATTTTCCCATTTAGAGAATAGAGCAAAAGCAGGAAGGCTGGGGGCAAAATTTGCTTAAAGTCCCAGTGAGACGGGACTAACTTCCGTAGTTTGACATATTTCCGACTGAAACTGGCTATAGGGGCGGGACATAACGTTTAGAGGAATTTGATTGGAACGTTGACAAGTGGGCGGGTTATAACAACTTTAGAGTGAGACAGACAGATTCGATAGACAGATAGCGTCAGTTGACCTTTTGATTGACGGGTGGATGTCGTGAGATTATAGGTTGACCTTGTCGGTGTATGTGCTGACGTAAGCACTCAAGAGAATTTGTTTTACAGGAAGAAAAAAAATCATAGAGTTTGATATAAGATTACAACGAAAGTGAAATTTTGTAAATGTTTTGGCATATATATTGTTAAATAGGTGCTATGACCAAGGATGTGATCCAAAATGAAAAAGAAAATGCATTTTTGATTTCATGGCATCTTTAAGGTGTCTTTAACCCAGCCAAAATGTCTGAAAACAATATTACCTTTACAGTTGATTGTTTTGAACTCTCCAGTTTGCTCCTAGCGACACTATCCGTAGAAGAGACAACCTATATCTGAACTTGTGATATGTTGTAAATCATTTATTTTTATTTTCATTTACTGTTTATACTGTATATATTGTATTGTTGACACTGCTGTACAATATCAATGTGCAACATCAATATTTTTCCACTTCAATATTTCCAGTGCAGTCTTATTCTCCCTTGCAATTATTATTTTTTTTTAAATTTACTGTTTATACTGTGTATATTGTATTGTTGAATTTTTTTAATACCTCACTGTTTATATTATATTGTTTTATATTGTTTACATTATCTCCTGCTGCTGTTTATATTGTTTACATTATCTAGCCCACGTGGTGCAACAAATCCATGCTTTAGTGTTTTAAAGCAGAGGCTGTTAGATTTGTCCTCCTGTTTCTCTGCAGTGGCATCGTGTTACAGAAACACATCAAAAGTGAATCAAACCTCTGCCTTTCATCGCCTGGAAGTGTCCACGTCCTCCGTCATCACCTCTGTTTACATCTATTCATACAGTACATTAGCTTTTCAAAGAACAAATATGAAACCAAATCAGTCATATTTTGCAGGGAGAAATGATTTCATAGAACATTGGCAATCCTCTTGTTGGTAATTATATCAATTCATCAAAATGTATTCATTCATTATTCAACAAAATAATAATAATAAATAAGGAAAGAAATTCTAAAACAGCAACAAACAGATTGTGTGTTTACTTTGAACTTGTGCCTGTTGAATGTGTTTAAGCTAATGTTTCCATGAGTATTTAACATCATTTTGTTCAGACCTTGGTTTACTTTTAAGGTAGCTTCAGTGCTGCTGAGCTTCACACTTCTTAAAGCTTCATGTCCAGGGTGTTTCTGCCAAGCCTACCTCAGATATCTCAGGGAGTATTATTGTTTCCATGGTACCGAGCTAACCAGTGGGTCCAATGCCCTGTGTTGACCGTGTGACTCACTTCTAACCTTGGGCTGAGCGCGTTATTTGTTGAGCATCCTGTACTAAATGGGAACATGTCCACCATTTGCAGCCTCTGCCAGTGTGTCTGCACTGTTCTCTTCAAGTCTTTGTTCTCTGCCAACTCTTCTTGAACTCTTCTGCAGTTTCCTTGTGACAGCTTGCTTGTTTTGTGCTTGGCTTCACATTGTTGTCATACACTAATTTCTTCCAAATGAGCTCTAACTGGTGGATAGCAATATTTCAGGTTCAAATATATTGTTTAAGCTATATATAAACAAACTATTTGATTTGCTAATCAATGGTTTCACATCACATGGAAGTGATATGTGTGTCAACTGAACTGCCCCTGCCTGCCTCCAAGCGATGATCAGACCCCATGTCCCTGGTCGGGCGCCCCGGTCAACCACCTCAGCTGCCCGACTGGCACCACCATCGTAAAGAGGAGATAGGGGCCGCTCAACTAAGTCACAGCTCTTCTCTTCTCTGCACTCATAATGCCTCCTCCTCACTTATAAAGACTGCCCTTCTTTTTTTGAGCAGTGCAAATTTCTCTTTTTTATTAAAGTCTGCTATGGCCCCCGTGGGTCGTTTCTCAATCGACAGCATTGCCAATGCGTTCAGTCTGTCCTGCGACATCGTGTTCCTCAAGAATGTCTTTTGAGCGTGGAGAAGCATCTCTCGGACACAGCAGTGGTCATGGGCGTTGTAATCAGGATGCGAGCAAGCTTCACAGTCTCTGAGAAAACCTCCTGCAGGTTGTCGGCCAGGATGAATTGTAACAGAGACACCGCACTCATGCAATTCCTGAAATCAGGGTTGCCATATATGAGATAGTTCTGTCTGCAGCTGGTGAGGTGGACGTAGGCCTCCACTGTGGTCGCCAGTGCTTTGGCGGGGAAGGTATTGGCATGCTCGGAGAACCGGTCGCTCTGTAAAAAGGTGGCTCCAGTCAGATGGTGCGTGTAGGTAAAGCGGCCTTTAGCGTTGGCGATGATCATGTCACACACCTCGGGGAGTGAGAGAAGGAGAAAAACTGTTTATTTTTGTTTATTGAATGTGGTCTAATAAACAGAAAATTAGTTTTCTGTTTGCGCATTGTTTTTATTTCCTGGTTTACTACTCACAGTACATAGCCTCCATTGGAATTACATGCAATAATGAACCAAATGTAAACGTTATTAATAAAAATTGACTACTCTTATTACCTCATATGCTTGTCGCTGCCTGCCATCACCTCTGGCATCGCCTCCTCTTCTGGATCCGCTGGCAGTGTACTTGGCACAGAGAGAGGGCATGGACTCACAACTTTTTGACATGGCGTCACTGAAAGCACTGGTCCCCTTCTGTGCTTTTACAGCATCAACATTTCTGGCTTGGAGCTGTGCAAACAGATTGTCCACTCTGGGCATTATTTCACAGAACAAATCGAGGGAAAAAAGAAATTGATTGTTTTGTAGCATTCTCGTGAATCCCCTGGCCTCTTTGATGGTGATATCATCAAAATCCTTGGATTTGACACCATACAAGTATGGTGTCAAAACGCGGCATTAGCTCATCCCTGTGCTCATGGACCGTGTTAACCACACGACTGTGGAACTTCCAGTGCGTCTGGGATGCGTGAGGAAGACGGTGTTGTCCAACACACCGATCCTTTTGTGTGATCGCGAAAAGAAGGATGAAAACCCACTGAGGTCGGAGAAAACACGAGCCTGAGGAACAGCGGAGGCTGCTTTTTGCACCACCAGATTTAGTTGGTGTGTGTAACAGTGAATAAAATGTGCGTTTGGGTATGTGTCATGTATTATTTTCCACCAGTTGTGCCTCGCATCACACTCACCCCGTCATAAGTTTGAGCTATCATCTTGCCCTTGTCTGCATGCTCTGGAAAAATCAAGGCCAGGTTTTCGAGCAGAGCACCTCCGATGGCATCTGCATCTTCCAATCGAACAAAGCCAAAAAACCTCGCCTGCACCATCAATCAATCAATCAGATTTATATAGCACATTTAAACATGCCTTGCGACAACCAAAGTGCTTTACATAGAGTGGAAGGAAGCATACATATAACATATAAAACATAACCATACAAATGCAACGTGAACAACAATAAAGCTGTGGCTGTGTCAATGTAGCAGTAAACAATGACTAGCTGACAATGCGTCGTTATGTCGGTGGTCTCATCTGCTTGGATAGACATGTAATCTGCGCTTTGTATGTCCTCAGCAATGTGGCCTTGCATTACAGACAGCATAGAGTGCAGTAGCTCATTCTGTATGGTTTTTAAGGTCCCTTTTAATATGGTTGCGTGCTCCAAGTGATCTTTCATGGCACTGTCCATTCACATGTCGATACAAAATCAATTAGTCATTTAAATACAGGATTCCGTTTCATCGTGCCCCCTCAAAGCTAATTCAAAGGCCTCACAGAACACACAGTCTATCAATTTAGAAAGGATATATCGGTTGTTGTCCAGCTCCTGGTTGTGTCTTCGAATACTGGCATGATAGCCATCGGACAGCTGTGTAGTATGTTAGCCTTTCCACTTCTGTTAAACATCTTGGTCCTCTGCACGTCCAGGCAGGGAATCTATGTAAAGTGTGTGTTCTCAGACAGGGGCATGAAGTAAAGGCTTGTGTATTTCACATTCAGATTTTTTTCTAAAGTTTGTTTGTCACTACTGTTGGAGCAGCTGAGAACTGCACAGGTTCTTCCCAAGACTCCTAGACATCGTTGCCAAAAGTGACGTTACATAGAAAGCAAAGGTAAAAGTAGAAAATGGTACACTTCTGACAGCTTGTATTCAAAAGCGCCCATATTGTAGGGAGACGCCACCGCAGTAATGGCGACATGTTTAATTCCGGTACTTCGCCGGATTCGTCTACAAAGTCCAGATGTAAAGACTAATGAGTCAGCTGGTTTCGGTGGGGCAAAAAAAATCATGGTAGAACTTTTTCTTCCTGAACCTGAAGATTGTCTGCCACTGATCACGATTTCCATCACTATTCTCCTCAAACCCTGGAAAGTCTCCACTCTTGCTAATTGTGACATTTTCACACAGCTCTTGTAAAATGAGGTACATTCAAATTCTTCCGCTTGCTCCCCCGTTCTCAATTTTAAGCAGATTCTCAAAAGATCAAACTGTTTCTTTTTCTTCCCACAATGCAACATGAAAGCGCTGGTGGTGTTGCTGACTCATGCAGACTCTGGAGCAGAAACAGCTCATAAGCACTTACGTTCACTGAATAAAGGCTTTTCTATGTCGAAGTGGAACTGTGTTGGTGCCGTGATGGGGCGTTTCTGGAGGAAATGGCTGGACTGAAATAGAGTAGCTATTCAGTAGCAAACACTGTTCAAAAACATAAGGGAAATACGTTTTTTCCTTGATGGCATGCTACGCTATTTTCTGAGAAATTACAACCAAAACAAACAATTTGTACTGTATACACACATACGTCATAAGGCCTCCTCACACTTAAATTGTTAGAAAAATAGGTGCTTTTTCAGGTATTTTTCAATGTTCTCGAGGCTCGAACATATTATTCTGCCATTTTGTTGGTGCAGGTGGTTTGTTTGATCAACTACTGAGGTTCTCTAGTGCCTGAAGTCCAGACGCACAAATCCAAACATGACGACACTGTTAATAAAAATATGAAAGGGAAAACAAATACTTAAAAAAACTCAGTAAAAAGTCATAATATGTAGCACTCTAGCATGAGCATAACAAATTAAAGGTTCTAGATGATTTAGTGTCAATACCCTGTTTCATTCAGGCGCTAAAAACAAAAACAAAATGTTGTCAGTTTAAAATATTGACATTGACGCTGTCATCGATTACGACGACCAACCGCAGTAGCACCCTACTGATGGCAGAGAAAGAGTGTTAAGCATTTCAATGTTTTGGACCCCTCTGCCCCTGAGAACTTTGTTCTTTTCATTGACGTGTATCGTTAATCGTCGTGCCGACTTCCCAGCATGCCCGACGCAAGCCTGTCTTGTGTTCATCAGCATACCACAGAGAACAGTTAGACATGGAGCTTGTCTAGGAATGCCTGTTCTGATAACCAGGCACCGAGAAAGCAACCACCTGCAGTAGACATACTCGCATGGCAACGTTATTAATCATCACACCCACGAGTATAAACTTACTGTAGAAGCAAACCATGTGAACCAGCGTGACTTTGTTTCTCATTGGGTACCTGACTTCTTACGGAGTATTGACCGACCGGATGATGATCAGCCACATAGCATATAAAATAACGAAAAGAGCTCAACACACATGAACACGCATAATAGTTTTTACCTTTGAGTTATGATAACTATGGCAAAAACAAAAAATAATAATAAGCCATGGCTAACCGGGTGTCACGACTGAGCAAAAGGCAGAACCCAAAAGCAAGACTCACGAGGCAAAAAGGTGCAAAAAAATCAGGATATTTATTTATACAAAGTAACAACGAAAATTCTTCTCTAAATAGAGGAAGTGAAAACAAGGCCAAAAACAAAAATCACTCTAAACAGAGGACAAGGAAAAACAAGGCCATATAACAAAAAATCACTCAATGAGGATTTAGTCCAAATAACAAAACAACAAAGTATCAAATAAAACAAAAACTTAGAGAACTCAAGAGGCAAAAACACCAGAATACAAAACCTGGTGATTCGAGGAACGTGGATCTTTGACAAACGCTGGTTGACCGACACAAGGTATGACTACGCAAGGTACAAGACGAACTGGCAACAAACAAGGGAAACACAGACACTTAAATACAACAGGTAACAAGGACAGGTGGAAACGATCAGGGCTGGGTAGGCAATCACGCAGGGGAAACACAGGAGGGAAGTCACGTGATCTGAAACAAGAGGGAAGTTAGGGTTTCACAATAAGACAAGACAGATAACCAGACGACAGACAAAAAACACTAAACAACACTTAACACAAACGTCTGGTTATGACAGTTTTCTGCTTTTTCGTTGGTCCCACACTCGTTTTTATAGAACTGAGTCAGAGATTGCAGGTTTTAATTTAAGCAGTACTTGTCTCCCCTACAGACCACAACCAATTTGCATTTAATTGGCAAGTAAATCACCACATACTCAACAAACAGACGGTCAAATATAATAAACTAATAAAACACACAAACAATCAAATCCATCTACACATTAACTACTCTAATAAACTCTAATATCTACAGTTTTACACAATGTACAGTAGTCCCAAAACTCCTTGCACTAA
This sequence comes from Stylephorus chordatus, assembly GCA_900312615.1. Classification (NCBI taxonomy): domain Eukaryota; kingdom Metazoa; phylum Chordata; class Actinopteri; order Stylephoriformes; family Stylephoridae; genus Stylephorus; species Stylephorus chordatus. Next base: position 1,905 of record OMPB01048094.1, on the reverse strand, counting down.
AGGCGCATCTGAGCGGGCGTTTCGGCCCCACTGATCGCCACAATAGTAATGCACGGCGGTCTCTCGCATATTCTGTTGATGCGGATTCTGTTGGCCAATAAATTAGTTGGTAACTTAATGTAACACATTCTGATAAGCTATTAAAGGATGATTTTGTTTTTTTAATTTTAATGGTAATTTTTTAATATTTATATTTTTTCAATGCAAGCAAGCCACCAGCTTTTAGTGATCGCGATCAACGTATTGGGCACCCCGACCTACGCACATCTTCACCCAACCCAGGCCAGTAGAAGCAATTTCAAGTCAATAGGAGTCACGGTGTGAGGGGCGAGGCCTTTAACTTTTTTTCATGTGAATTATAGCGCCACCATCTGGCTGATTGCAGTCATGTTTCTTGTGAAGCATTTGCACATCATTTCCAGTTATTGGGCCAAGTTTCATGTCTGTAGCTCATTCCAGCTCACGGCACTTTGAGTCGTGGCAGCAGACAACAAATAAACAACAGAAACTCAACAGGGTTTTACTCCTAAGGGGTTTGAACCCTAATTAGCCTCGCTTGCCAGTCTCTCTGAGACATTTACATTCAAATCGCTATGCAATTTGCTACATAGAGCCTGGCAGACTTGGTTTACAGAATGCGGTTAAGTAGCTTGTGGTCCTTCGCCCAATCACGATGTTCGAGGGTGGAGCATCTGTTGTTTGAAACAAAGGTTCACACGGGTCAGAGCAATGGAAGTAAGGGACCAGAATGACCAATAAGATTGACAGCATTAAATCCGATGGCAGAAACCTCATTGGCCGGAGGGGGGAGGGTGGAGAGAGCCGTGAACCAAAATATCAACCAAGCTATTCAGACTAGCTGAAACTCAATGGGTTCTACGTCACAGTGGTTTTTGGCCATAACCACACCATGTCTCTATTACAGGCATCAAAGTTGTAATAGAATAGAAGGAAGACAATACATTTATAATATTGCCCACTGTTACTGACACACATTTTTCACAAAATACTACCCTAGATTATAAAGTGAGCTCTATGTTGCAGATGGTAGGCTATTTTTTATCAGTATAAAGCTTTCTGAAAATAACAGTTGGGTTGGTAAAAATGTACACACATAATTGGGAAGCTAACTATACACAGTAGGTATTCTAGATATCACGGTTAAGTGTGTTTGGGTCAAGCTAAGAGGATTGTTTAAAGAAACTCCTAAGGGAATTATTCAGGGAGATTTGCCCTATATAATATCTTTATTTGTATAGCACTTTTCAAGCATATACATCACAAAGTGCTTTCCAGAGAAAAATAAAATTAAAATTAATAATAAAATACATAGAAAGCATAAGCATAAAAAGCAAAAACATTTAGGGGAAATAAAAACACAGTAAGTAGTAACAACAAATTATTAAACATTCATAAAAGCAATCTTATAAAAATGTGTCTTAAGACGTGATTTAAAACAGGACACTGACTCAGCAGATCGAATCAAAATGGGAAGGCTGTTCCATGAGAGTCTAGGGGCCCTAACAGAGAAGGCATGATCACCTTTGGTCTTTAGCCTAGATTCTGGAACCACCAGAAGTGCCTGAACAGATGACCTAAGAGGCCTCAGAGGCTGGTAGGGAACTAGCAGTTCAGTGATGTATTCGGGCGCCAGGCCATGCAATGCTTTATATGTAATAAGTAAAAGCTTAAAATCAACTCTAAAAATCACTGGAAGCCAGTGCAATGAAGCCAGGACTGGGGTAATGTGTGATGTGCTTCTTGTCCTAGTCAGCAGTGAAACATAGTATAGTATTAGATAGATTATTATGTTTACAGGGATAAGGTAGTCTTGAATATGATATTAATAAAAAAATAAAATGTTTGTGTGTGGTGTGTGTGTGTGTGTGTGTGGGGGGGGGGGGC
>OMPB01048047.1:0-10963 GCA_900312615.1 Stylephorus chordatus | reverse complement strand
TAATATGAGTTTTGTTTATGTTGTGCTTCCATCTGGGGTCAATGATACCTTTCAAATAGACTTTAACTCCACAGACATGAACACATATATTCTCTTTCTCATTCTTTCTCTCTCTTTCTCTCTGATCATCACACAAAACACACACACACAAACATGCACGTAAAACACTCATGCCACACACAGGAATATGTGTGCAGCTCTTATAGACGTATTATTGTGGATTGAATGTACATGTACAAACACACACGCACGCACACACACACACACACACACACACACACACATCTAGATGCAGGCACTCCTCTTGTATTGAGTTGTGGCTCAGCAACTGATGCCCTAGCAGGCCACTATCAGTGGATCAATAATGAGAAGGCTCTCCACCCGAGCCCGTCTTACTGCCACGCACCACTCCCTCTAAGAGAGACAACACAAATGGAAGACAATACACATCATAGAACAGTCTAGATTGCTGTGGATTTTGGTCAGGAATCAGAGGATTTTGGGGCGCATTGCTTTCTTTAGAATGTATCTATTAGGTGTGTTACACACCCTGCCAGTTGAGGAACTCTTGCAGGTTTGCCACTGTGGAGGGGAGTGTGGTCAGGCTCTGTCTCTAGGGAGAGAGAGGAGGGGGTGTGGCTCTCGGGGCTTGATTGAAGGACAGGTGATTAGAGCCAGGTGGAGTGATTTGGTCTTATCACCTGGCTTTCCATTATATACGGCAGTAGCTGGCCTTATCGAGTTGGACAAGAGAGAGAAAACCACGGACGGAGTTTGTTCAAGGACCGACATCTGCACTGTTTCGACGGCTGTCTTGCTTGTTTTCTGTTGCGTGCGCAGTTATTTGATTTCCAAATAAATACAGCCGAGTGCTGTTTTGCTGCCATCATGCCCGTGCTCTCTCACAGTCACGTTTCCAATTCTTCTGATTTGATTGGGAACAAAAGAAAGTGCAGATACAGTATACAGGTATATACAAAGCCATGAGTTTGGAATTCTTAGACCAAGAACAAAGATGGCAAAGAAACACAATCACATCCCATAAGTTTGGAATGTGAATGGAATGAGTTGCGTAGCCCTGTTTCTGTTGCTGTCAGGGCTAAACAACTCATGTTTTTTCATATGCTTAGATTTTGTCTTCTGGCTAAAGAAACGGTCAGATCCTGCTAAACGTTATGATAGTGAATAAACAGTAACATGCCCTTAAGAACATTGCTGTTTAGACGAAGAGGATGAACTTCACATGAACATGGTTATTTTATATTGTCAGATTTTTTCTGTTGTATTTATAATTTATTTTTATTTTTTTTTTTCAGAAATTGTTTTATTTTTGATGCCGCTGCACCGCCGACAGCTGTGGCCGAAGGCATTATGTTTTCAGGTTGTTTGTCCATTCGTACACACCCCAAAATCCTCTGATTCCTGACCATGTTCAGGAATCAAATAATATTCTTCCAGGGTCCGTCCATCCCATTCTTCTGAACGTGATATCCCAGGAACGCCTTTAGGGAATATCTTCAAATTTCACACAAATGTCTAATAGGATAAAATGAGAAGTGTTGACATTTTATATCCAAAAGGTCAAAGGTCGACTTCACTATGACATCATAATGTTCTGCAAAAACACTTTTCTGGCCATTATTTAACGCCATAACTCAGGAACAGAAGGGGAGATGGTGACCATATTCCACATTTGGTCGGATACTGAATTGGTGACACTAATCTTGTTCTGAATCTCCTCAGTCTTGGACAGTCTGGACAGACATGGATGTACAGTAAACTGCAACTTGAGTGGTTGGCGGAGGCATACAACTGCAAGACAGTAATTGTAGTTTATTTTTTAACAGAACCCAGATCCAACCAACACAACCAATTACATTTAAATGTGGTTATTCATACAGTATACAAACCATAAGGCACGCAATGATACTGTCACATTGAAACGACTGCACTGCAGTTCATGTGAAGAAGAGAGCAGAAAGGAAGAGCAATCTACCTTATTATGAGGATAGGTGAGATCAAAAAACATCTAGGCTAATACTCCTGCATCCACATGCTCTCACACATGTTCACATAATCCAAGACAAACTTGGAGCAAATGTTACTGTGCGTTCCATTTTGACTCTTAATAAAGTAATTATAACCGGGTTAAATAAGTGCCGGGTTACAGTTTTGATATCAAAGTGAGTTTGCTTCTTTAACTTTAGGGTGTTCTTCAAATGGTCAGACAGATATTGGAGTCCGTCTGGCTGTAAGTTAAAACCGTGGCATGACGTAAAGTAATGAGTGTGTTGTTCTATAAATGCGTGTGCGTGTGTGTGTGTGTGTGTGTGTGTGTGTGTGTGTGTTACAGTGACTCATGGAGATATCATCAACATGCTACTTGAACCAAACAATCCTCTTTACTATCTACGTCTGACTTTTTGCCTTTCCTCTCCTCCTCTCCCATTTTCCTCACATTCGTTCACATTTCCAACAGTCGGTGGCATTTTGTCTATGTCTCCTGTAATTTCATTTCTTTCTTGTTTCGTTGATTGTTTTCGTGTCCTTCTAACTCTCACTGTATTTCTTAGCCACCGTCCCTCCTTTCGCTTCTCAACGCCTATCAATGTTGGGACACTTAAAAGAATACACGCGCGCACACAGGCACGGACACACACACACACACACACACTTAACGGTCTAGACACACTGGATCAAGTCACAAAATATTTTAAGTCTTGTCATGTGGATTTTCTATATGAGTTGTTTGTGTCAGGAGTCAGGACATTTGTGTATCTGTCAGACTTCTGTCCTCCTGGCTGCTGCCTTGCCTCAAATATCAATATTATTTATGTTCATGAAACGCAGCAGTTCAGATCAAAACGTTTTGTACGGCTCTCCCGCTCCCTCCACTGGAATCATTCAGAACTACAACTTTAGTGGAAATTGGTGAAAATACAAATCTATAAGCAGTGTTTTTAAGAGGCTTTGTAAATCCTGAATGTAGAATGAGGCCGTGAAAATATGAACGCACAAACATCCTAACAAAATTGTTTCCTGTTACCAGGCAGCAAAATAACATTCTGTGTTAGTTGTGTTGCATTCCATTGCAACACAACTAAGCTGCACTGTACTGTAACTCTATCCTTGTCTTGTGCTTGTGACTGTTGTCATGAATGCAGTCTGTCATGGCTGCAATATCATGTATTTATTCTTGCTTCTCAGTCTATATTTTTTTAATTAAAAAAGATCATACTGCTAAGGTTGTATAGTATAAAGTACTTATTCATTCTCTTTCTTTCCTATGTCCCTCTTTCTTCCCTTTTTGCTTCTCTAACTCCTCACTCTCCTATTTCCAACTCCTTCATTTCATCACCTTCTCCCCTCCCCTCCCCTCTCTCCCTCAGTCCAGAAGACAGCAGGACTACAATCGTGGCTCAAACATGGCCGGCGCTGACGTAGAACGCAAGATGTGCTGACTATGAAGAAGAGGAGGAGGGAGAGGAGGGAAAGGAAGACTGGGGGCCGCGGTCCCTTCATTTTCAGTACAATCAATCAGCTGTAAAATAATTAATGTCGATAATGTACCATTTTCTATTGATTAGCACTTATTTACCTGCTTGATATGACCACCATTTCAAACGAAGCTTTTTCCAGGTTGAATTGATTTTGCACTCTGATGATATTGAAAGAGAATTCTGATTCTCAAACAGGACGGGGAAAAAATTAAGGAATCAACAGACCTGAACAAAATAAAAACTTCTTGAATTCAAACAACAAGAAAATAGGAGAGATGAAAAAGGAGATCAAATTACCCATAACTGCATTTGTTTTAAATGCTCTCTTATACTGTGTGAGTCTTATAGCCAAGTTAAAAGATTGAAATGAGCTCAACGATCGATACGGCATGTGTTATAACTCCTTCAGAGCGAGAGGACTATGGATGAACAAATCCACTGTGCAGTGCCCTTACCCTGTTGATTCCCCACCATACCTGAAATCCTGCTGTTCTCTGAGACCCAACGTTCACCTTGCTGGAAAGAAAGTGATATTGAGGAGATGGGGAGGGGATGGGTAGACTTAGAAGAAAGAATATGCAGTTTGAGGTAGAGAAATGAGTGTGTTTAATGTCCGGTGGGACAATTGGGTGGTTGTTGAGCAACTAGACATCATGGGCCGTCCAGCTGCCACAAGTCACTTAGCCACATAAGTTACATATCAAAGAAGACTACGGACGGGGGGGTCTCAACATGGCTTTCGGTAAAGTCATCCACCAAGCTTTTGACATTTTATTGGGCTCTGGAAATAAGGTGGAAGGGAAAGAGTTTGTATTTATTTTTTTTTGTTTGTTTGTATTCTTAGGGTGGGGTGTTACTGTTATAGTGAGTGGTAAAAAGGATCAATCCAAACGTCCTTTGTCTTCCAAGGGGTTTTGCACTATGTGATCCGGTTAGCCTTGTGCCCTTGTTACCCCCCTTTTTACGCATGAAACCAAGCACTCTCTGTCGTTGTCGTCGTCGTTCCATAGTCACTCTAGAAAGACAGTAAGCACTCTTCATTACAAAGCTTTAAACAATGGATATGCCAGGCTTGATTTTAAGTTATTTTGCATTAGTTTGCAGGCGAATATTTTCATAGCATTGTGCCCTTGGAACTGAATCAATCAAATTTTCGGCCAAGCACAGGATCCCTAAACAATACTCCCACAAACTAAGTAACCCTCTTCCGTCATACCAACTGCTAAGGAAGCGATTGTTTTTCCAGGGGAGCCAACATCTTAGTTGATTTGAATAGATCGAACAGACATGTCATTTCCTCCTGCAGCACTATCGTCATGAAACACAGTTGTTTTGTTATCTGAACATTTTGTTTCTGTGAAATGTATTGCTGTGTTTACCTTTTATATTACCTTTCAACTTCCTGTATTTGTACTCTGTTGTCGTCGTCATTGTTCTTAATGTTTTGTTATGGATTAGTTGTAGCAATCATATGTTTTGTAAAATTTGAACTTACTATATGTTACCATTTTCTCCAAATTTAGAGTTTAGGACCTGTTTTTATTTTTTCTGTTTATTTTTGGATGTTATGTTATTTTATTTTGTCCAATTTCCTGTATCAATTTGTGCAGGAGTTTCATTGTGATTCAAAACATTTTATTGCAAACTTGTTTTTTGTTTTGTTTTGTTTTTTAATTGTTTAACTGGACGCCAGTTGATTTTCCAGTGTCTTTTACATTCAGTGCATTGAGCTATTTTACAATGACTATTATATCTAAGAAGAAAAAACAACCTTTGTTTAACAGAGACTTGCTTTTCTGTCCAGCATATCCCTTTTTTATCACACTGAGAGATGATCCTCAGCAGTCTGTGAACATTGTGAAGGATGTGAAACCAAAGCAAAAAATGTCTTCCTAAATCCATGAATATACCTGTACATATAATAAAGAAGTCAGCTGTTCAAGAAAGCTGTGTGCTTCAGATGCATTCCAAACAGATTTCATATTTCTCAGTGCACAATAGGTGCCTTGGAAGACATAATAACACATTACTATAATTGACTTCATCACATTCTAACTATTTATATATTATCTATCTATCTATCTATCTATATATACATACACACACACGTTGTTGCCCTTTTTTCCATAGATGCTGAATAGGAAACTGAGTGGTCAAAACTTTTGCTTTTGGAAACCATGTTTAATGATGTCCACCAATGCTCCAGAATCCAAAGAATGTTCAACACCATTTGAGACATTCAGACATCATTAGTGAAATCATCAAACACATAGGCCTACGGCTTTTTTGTATGACTAAATATGAGGCTATGGACATGGATGATTTTGGGCAAGTATATAACAAGTGGATTTCCTTTTTCAGAAGTATTTGCAAAAGTTGCAATGTTTTTAATACAGTACAACCATAATAATACAACCACTACAACGTACAACCACGAAGAATGTATAGAGTACAGAAAATTGTGACGTCATTACGTCATCCCACTTGAAGCGTCCAACACACAGGAAGTCGAAATATCAGCTGATACGGCTGATACTGTGGCTGTTGTTGATGCTTGAAGTTAATGTTGGCAGACACTTTGTTGCTTCTTTCCGTTGTTGAATTTGAAAACACATTAAACCAAGAAAGAAACGTAGTGGGCATTTGTTTACTCACAAGGTTATGAGTGTCACGTCGCAACTATTTACAATTTTAGGACCAGCTGAATAGCTAGCTCCAAAAAGCTTGAATCTGCGGTGGAAGGAATAAAGGAGAGAGCTAACACATAGCAGCTAAGCGTGACTTCTTTGTTTTTGTGATAACAGACTGAGTCGCAATATTTTTTTCCATTGTATATGTGTTCCGGGTACACGATTTTTTATATGCACTTGATTATTTATATTTGTACTTCATTTACAAAACGGTAACAGTAGCTATCTTACTGAGTAACGTTAGCAATAGCGTCAAATAAAACAGAATTTTCTTGCCAGGCGTTGATGCTCTCTTGAACGCCAGTTTGTGACAGATAACGGCACATATAGCATTTAATGACCAACGGTTGTTGCTTTTAGGCTTAAAACGTTGTTTTTGTTGTTGTTATATATTTACGATTGGTTGTACCTGTTGGAAGAGCACAGCAAAAGACGAATGAAACGTGTCGAAGTTACAAGTTGTTAAATAACTCGACAAGAAAAAAAACAGGCTGTTAAATAAGAAGAAGCCAACCAGCTAGTCTTTGGAAGATAAGCTTTGCTATATCGATTTTGAAAGCAGGCAACCAAGCAATAGGTTCCCCCACTGCTTGTTCTGGGTAGTGTATGTTGGCTGGCCAATTGCGTAATGTGTTTATGTGAAATGTTTCAGCCCTTGCTAAGGTGATTTATTTCTGATTCGAGATAGCAATTGAACCATCCTTAGTTTCACGACTTGATGGTATGGTGATATTTTTTCTTCAATTTTGGATTCGCGCTTGGACTGTTGACAAGGTCGCGGTTTTGCATAGCTGTATATAGCGCGAGAAGGCGTTATTTTTACTCCGATGAATTAGAAAATATACGACTAAGGAGGCATTGTATTGGTTTTTGAACTCAGCAGCGATTTGAAAATATTGAGATAGGGTTCTGTTTAAACCAGTAGACAGTGGAAAAATAGAGTGGGTCCCCATAGGGTCCCATTGTGTCACGAGGTGAGGTGAGTGTTCTCTACTACTTGCCAATGCTGGATCTGGAAGTTGTGCCTGAGAGATCGCTAGGAAATGAACAATGGGAATTTGCATTAGGTAAGTAATAAAGCAAATTATGACATAGCATAACGTTCATGCTTTTAATAGAAATAGCACTGTGGATGACCACATGGACATGTTGAAGTTTGAATATTTCCATATGGGCAACTAAAATGTAAACAACTTAACTATTATAGGATGTATTGTGATTGTATTTGGGTTTCTGTGGTAACATATCTGTTCTAATCATTATGTGTGCTCTCAGGTATGCCATTGGCTCAGGCCATTTCCATTCTGCAGAAACACTGCCGCATCATCAAGAATGTCCAGGTGCTATACAGTGAACAGGTGCAGAGTTATTTCCTTCTTAAGCACACAATTTACTGTTTTACTATCTATCGTCCTCCACACACATCATCACAATGAGTTTGTTTAGTGCATATTGTCTCAAACATCATTTTAGCTCTTATATGAACAATTGCAAGTGTGATTTATTTTAGCACCATAGGCATTTTTGTATGGTTCCCAAGTGTCTATAGAACACAGACATGATTATGTTTACATTAGAAATCATCTGCAAGTATTTTTATTACATAATTCAGACTGCCTACTGTATATATGCCTTTCCCACAAACAGCCATTTTGATTATGGCTCTGACTAGTACCCGTACTAGTTGGCTTACGTAGCTTATGTTGGTTTCAGACCAAGCCTTGATTGACGTTCATGTTCATGCAATTTAATTTAATTTAATTTCATGCAAGCTTTTAAAAAAAAGTTATTTTTTTATTTTGAGAGGGACAGTGCATATTAATGAACATTAGTAACAAATGTAAACATGCCGGAGTTAGCAAGACTGCTAATTTACATCGGTAGTCCCTTTGCAGTTAATATATCCATGAGTTTCCTGAACTATAACCTTTCCCATGATCCCTTGCAATCCTATAACGGTTCTATGTGCGCGACTTCCGGTTAACGTCCACTCTTATATATGCTTTCTTAGCAGACGCTTTTGTCCAAAGCAACTTACAGAACATGAGTGCATACATTTTCAGTACTGTAGTCCCATGGGATCGAACCCACAACCTCAGCATTGTTAGTGCCATGCTCTACCCAGTGAGCTACAGAACGTCCACTCTTCTTTGTTTACATGTTAGCTAGCTATCTAACTTTAGTTATGTAACACGTTAAATTATGGAAAACAAATCGCGATGGCTACATAGCCCGGAATGTTTAACGAAAGATAAAACAGTGATAGTGCCACATCCCTCAAAATTTCGAAACTGGGTAGATGACTTGAAGCAGTGGCCTGATGTAAACTACATCGACATAATTAACTACTTTGTCCTTTCAGAAGGTGTGGATGGCGAAAAGCTCAGAAATTATAAAAGCTCTGAAGCTTACAACTATCTACACAGTAATAAAATTTGTCAGATTCTGTGCAGTAAACACGAAGAATTCATATTCTTAAAGGCAGAAGTTGAACCTAGCCAGAGTTTGAACAACCCAAAACATGTTGCTTCGGTAATGTGTAGAGAGAGTGGACTGATGGAGACCGTAGGGTGCACCTGTGTTGCTGGTCTCGGACAGTCATGTAGTCACACAGCAGCAGTTTTATGGAAGGTAGGTAGGGATCCCCAAGTTGCTACATCACTAGCTCACAACTGACCAGACGCCTTTTTTACCTTTTCAGCTCTGGACTCAAATATACGATTATTTCAAGCAAGTTAGGACTGCTGAAATCTTTAACACATTTGCAAATTATTCTCTTCAGTCTTCCCCTTTCTTAATCATTATTAATAACTAATAAAGTAACTACTAATTAATATTGCATGTATGTTGTTTGTCTCTATTCAAGGTACAGACTAACATGCTATGGTAGAGAGCTTTTTTCCCTAACTAAAGTTTGGCTGAGATCAGCTTCTGTGATGCCAGATGTTAATCAGGCTCACTCTTTTTTCAGGGCAAGATAACTGCAAAAAACGATGTGGTCATTTTTATTATTATTTGTTTATTTTGGTAAAAATATAAATACAAATTAAATATAAACAAATCTAATTATATACAATCTAATAATATATACAGTGCAAAGCAGACAGGCACAATGCATGCATACAGTACATACATATATGTAACCATGCATTGTACAATAACATTAACAGTGAAACGGTATACTAAAGTAGAAAGCAGGGCAGACTGGTACATCGCACACATTAAAAGCAGCAGGGTTAAGCAGCCTCACAGCTGCATTTATTCAAGGGACTCCATAGCTGCGCTTGCCTTGACACAAATCATAATTATTTTCAAAATATAAATAAACAGAAAGTCCATACAATAAATACTTAAATAATAACAAAGTCCACGAGCCTCCACGACCGCTTCTGTGTCTGGTGCCTTTCGTGTTTGGTCCGGTCACTGTTCTTAAATAGGCAGGTGAGAGAGAGTTATCATTAATTAGTGCTGATTTCTCTCACTTGCCTTCGGCATCGGGCCCCATTGGCGACACCCCCTCCACAATGATCATCATTTATTCCATTCCAGCTTCACATCGGTGCTATTATTTAAATTAACATTTGTACATTTTCGAAAGCATAATCATAGAATGTGTAATTCCTTCTAGACTGTGAACAAAACCGTGGATTCAGATTTCCCTTCCTCCCTTGTCTGTATATTCAGGCATGTCGCCTTTTATTTCATTAACTACAATGTTTACCCTCTTCCAACAGACGCCACTCAGTCATGACCTCATATTGAACTTGACTCAGGATGGAATTAAACTACTGTTTGATGCTGCCAACCAGAGACTTAAGGTAATAACAACTTCTAACCTGCGTTTTGACTTTCTTGTTTGCATATTACCATTAACCTGTCAAATAGAGAATCACTATAACTGAAAACAACTAAATAATATACTAAATACCTGTGTGGTGTTATATCATGTTTAATCACATTAATCCCAGGTGTGCTTGTGATATGCCTCACACAGTATCCAGATATATCTGGACGCAGGACACCGGCTGTGTACTGTGTTTTAAATACAATTTGTCTAGTGACATAATGTGGTGTGTTTGTGTCGCAACAGGTGATTGAAGTGTATGACCTCAGCAAAGTCAAGTTGAAATACTGGTGAGTAGGGGTGTGCTGTGAATATAGATGCACGGCTGCTGCATAGAACTGTATGTCTGAACAAAACCCGTTTTCTATTACATTTCACTGTGATTGTACCTTATGTGATTACATGTGACAAATAAACTTGATTTTTGTTTTGGCATGAATGCAAAGCATATCATAGTCTTTATTTTTTATTTTTTTTGTAATACATTACCCAATATATAGAATATATATAGAAGAAGCACTGTGCTTCCTTCTAAGCAACACGTGTTGCTGTGTATTAATGAAGCCTACAAATTTCACCCACATGTTTCTTAAGTACAGCCTGTGGGAGAATGTATGTAAAAAAAAAAAAAACGTGTCTCCTTTTGCATTGTGTTTCAGTGGAGTCCATTTTAATTCTCAGGCCATTGCCCCCACGATAGAGCAAATAGATCAGTCATTTGGAGCTACGCACCCCGGAGGTGACTGGAAAACACACACTTGTGTCATACTCATGTTTCACATGCATCGCATACATGGACCCTAATGGCGGAAACTAATATAGGTCATATTAACACACACACACACAAACTCTGATACAAATACTGATACAAATAGTAGCTTCAAGCGATTATTTGCCTCCAAAATGTATTTACTCACACTTTTGTTTTT
>OMPB01047989.1:3059-13077 GCA_900312615.1 Stylephorus chordatus | reverse complement strand
AATTATTAAACAGCATTAAAAAAAAAAGAGGCTTCTTTACAGGCTTCCCCCCATTCCCCATCTTATTTTATTGTATTTTATTTTTTTATCTATTTATCCTATTGATGCTTGTTTCTGGGAGCTGCTGTTTGTTTCTGGGGGCTGCTGTGGCACCTCAATTTCCCCTAAGGGATAAATAAAGTATCCATCCATCCATTTTCCTCTAAGCGTTCATTGCAATGTTGCCCTCTGGTGGTAGCTTTGCTCAGTGACTGAATCATGGACCACTTGGGAGATTGGGTACAAGTCAAACACCTGTATGGAAATTGAGTACAGGACAAGTGAATTAAAAATGGTAACGCAGGGTTTTGTTTCTTTGTACTGTAATGCTTGCCAGGTGGGGACGGAGTTTACCACCATCCTGTACAACTTCATGTGCAACAGCAGCTGCGTGGGTGGCATGAACCGAAGGCCCATCCTCATCATCATCACCCTGGAGACACGGGAGTGCGTGTGCATTAAGTTCATTAAAGGGATTTTTTTTGTCTAGACTTTCACGGTACAACATGATTTCCTTAGAAAAAACTCGTCATGTTTATATACGAAACCTTGGGTTACTATAGTAACTTTCACGATCAAACCTGTCACCTCTTTAACATGCTAAGTTAGCCATGGAGCATACTCGGTAATGACCTTTGGGTGCCTCAATTCACTGAAATACAAGGACCATACAATGTCGAATGTATTGCATATGCAAAAACTGAGCACCAGAGCACCTATATTATTTCCCAGATTGTTTGACGAAATGGAAGTTAATCTTTTACTTCTATTTCTCCTGGCAGCGGACAGGTTTTAGGCAGGAGGTCGTTCGAAGGTCGGATATGTGCTTGTCCCGGCCGCGACCGGAAGGCAGACGAAGACCACTTCAGGGAACAGCAGGCCCTGAATGAGAGTGTGGCCAAGAATGGCAGTGCCAACAAACGCAGTCAGTTGGTTCCCATTCAGGAACTAATATTATATTATATTACGTTAAATATTGTATTGTGACAACGATAATAATCTTGTCCAGTTTAATTCAATATAATTAAACCAAAGTGTGTAAAAAGGTTGTTTGCTTGATGATGGTTTTGTTTCAATCTACAGATTTCAAACAGACGCCGCAAAATATCTCCGGTCAAAATGTCAACATGAAGAAGAGGCGGAATGGAGAAGAAGAGATTTACTATATTCCTGTAAGAGCCATAGATACACACTACACAACAGCTTAGCAAAATATTTATAAGACATTATTATTCACAACTTAAGATGCAAAACTGTTATCAGTCAGTTGAGAGCACAAGTAAAGCCTACTACAGCTGTTCTGCTTTGTCATATTTGATATTAGTCGTGCTTGCACTTCATGTTATTACCTGGACCGTAGCATTGTGAATGTAGGCGTTCCATTGCCAGATACTGCTGACGCCTGTTGTAATATGCACGTGGCAAACGCATGCCAAAGAACCACAACTCGATGCATCGTGCTATATGGTGACGTGCAGGTACGCGGCCGGGAGAACTTTGAGCTGCTGATGAAGATCAAGGACAGCCTGGAGCTGGTGGAGTTGGTACCTCAGCCACTGGTGGAGTCCTACAGGCAGCAGACGCAGCAGCAGCTGCTGCAGAGACCGTACGTCCACAAACGCACGCCGCTTGATTGTTTATAATGATCATTTTAGAGTCATTGTAAAATTATAATTATAAACAATTATTGTGAAATGTACTGGCACATTGTAAAAAAAAAAAAAAAATAAAAAGCCTATTGTGAGACCGTCTGCACATGCTACCATAAAAAGGAAGCTTTCCCGCCATTTAAAAAAAAAATACAAATAAAAAGTCAGTCGTCCTCTGACGCCGTTCTCTTTCTTGTTCTGTGCAGGAGCCACATAGCGTCCCCTTCCTCCTACTCCCCGCTGCCCAACATGAACAAGCTCCACTCGCACAGCGGCGGTGGCAGCCTCGGCAAGCTCTCCTCCGTGAACCAGCTGTTGGGACAGCAGCACCACCACAACCACGCTCCCGCCACCAACAGCACGGCTCACGTGGGTGAGTGGCCACACTCATACCAGGGTCAGTCTAAACCTTATCTATTCTATGGTGTGATGTTTTGATGGTGTGATGTTTTGTCAGTTCGTATTGGTGTCCCTGTTGTGATGTGACAAAAAACATTTGAGACTGAATGAGTTTGGTATTTAATGCTTAGTTCCGTGATTTATGTTAAACAGTGAGTTTGCTATTTAACGCTTAGTTTGGAAATGATTGTTACCAAGTGGGTTTAGTATTTAATGCTTTGTTCAATAATTAATGTTAAGAAAGTATTGTCAGATTATCAATATTGAGGTCATGGGTCAAACATTATTTATTATTATTAATGATTAATGGGGTGGGGGTTAGTCAAGTGGTTAAGGCATCAGACTGTTGACCAAGACGTCACAGGTTCAAATCCCCGCTCTGACAAAAACTATGTACTGTACCAATTGTAAGTCGCTTTGGACAAAAGCATCTGGTAAATTATTATAATATATTTTTTAACAATATATGTTAGTTTGTAGTAACAACAACACTTCAACCCTTCTATAGTGCATGTATAATGATAATGCATGTATGACAAGTTTATCATCTCTCATGCCCCCAGGTCCCACGATGCACAGCGGACACCACATGCAGACCAACGGAGACATAAACGGGGGCCATGGCAGTCAGCCCATAGTGTCCACGTCCCACTGCAGCCCGCCCCCTCCGTATAACCCTGACCCCAGCCTTGTCAGGTACCTCACCCTCCAATGACAATCCTTCTTTCTCCCAACTCTCAAAGGGGCACAGCAGCCAATCAGATACAGTTGTGCATAGACTAAGGAAGAGTCACCCAGCTAACCATGTTGCAGTGGCATAGTTGGTTATACTGGAGGACGAGTAGACATTTGCTGAACTTGGAGCAGCATTTGATAAAATGTGCATTTTCTACAGCGTTTATTTTGTTGACTCGTGCTACATTGAAATACAATTTTGATACAACGCTAAAAGAAAATCCCATGCACTGTTTATATTTGTTCCAAAAAAATGTTCATTTTCAAATCTGCCAAGTTTTATTATATATATTTTTTAAATTGTAGATTTTTGTTCTATGACAGTGTGTCTATACTGTAGCATTCACACTGGGATATTGTTTATGAAATTTCCATGGCTTTGACCAATCTGTTCATTGTACAGTTAGATTGTACAGCTAGCCTCACTGGTTTGTTTATATTGTATGTGAACTTACCGTCTTACATTTCATGTATTTATAATAAAGGTTTTTCATCAAAGCAAGACCTGCCTTACGAATCATTCATACACCTGCATGCATTGATGTGATTGATTTAGTTCCATGTGTTGCATAGACATATTAAACAATATACGACCCTTTAGTGGTTTGCATATAAAACCATACCTAACGTTATCAATTTACTTTTAACATTGTGTTATTAAGTTATTAGGGTTTAGTTCAATCAATTTAAATGTTATAAGCTACAGTGTGAACTTAGCATTTCTAGATGAGCCTTCCCATAACTAAGGGGGTGTTTCATTTCGTTCATCATGTCATTAGTACAACGTTTTTTCTCTCAATGTCGGGGTTCTCAACAGCATAGTTTTATGCCACTTCATCCTCTGGTGATGTATGATCCTGTATGCTGATACAAGTCTTCTCCCCCTCCCCCTCCTCCCTTGAACAGTTTCCTCACCAGTCTGGGCTGTCACAACTGCATCGATTACTTCACGTCCCAGGGCCTCCAGAGCATCTACCATCTCCAGACTCTCTCTATGGAGGTAACAGCACTAATGGCCTTGCTCACAAAATAATCAGTTATTATAAAACGAGCAGTGCACAGTGAACCGAGTAGATGTTACATCAAAATGCCTTAAACTAGGGCCTCAAATTGTTGCTTATCGACGATGATAGTTTACTTTGGACATTTGAATGAGCGCAATCTCTTCCATAACTACCTTTAAAGTCCTCTGCTGCTTTGTTCTCATGTTTTCTCCCTTGCATCCCTTGATCTTTTTGCACCAAACCACCCCAACCCCCTAATCAGGATCTTGGCGCCCTGAAGATCCCTGAGCAGTTCCGCCTGGCCATCTGGCGAGGGCTACAGGACATGAAGCAGGGCGCTCCCCTCCCTCCTCCCCAGTCCTCAAACCATCATCACGACTACCATGGCCAGCAGCTGCTCCGTTCTAGCAGCAACATGGCCGCCACAGCGATGGCCGCCATTGGTTCGACTGGGGGGGAACTGCAGCGCCAGCGTGTGATGGAGGCTGTGCACTTCCGCGTACGTCACACCATCACCATACCAAACAGGCCGGGTATCACGGGTGCACCGGGTATGGCAGCGGTGGCGGGCGCTGACGAGTGGCCCGACTTTGGTTTCGACATGCCCGACTGCAAAGTTTCGCGCAACAAGCACTCCATCAAGGAGGAGTTCATGGAGAGCGATGTCCACTAATGTAAGCGACAAGAGACAAAGGACAGATAAAGTAACCGATGCAAATGAACCGTTTTGACAATGTCTACTTTCACTGTAGACCGTCATACTTGTAACATACTTTGAATGTGGCTAGCATACTAACGTGTTTAGCTGTTGGTGTGATTTGTACACCGTTCGATGCATTGTAGCATTTTTCTTGTGTGATTGATTACACATATTCAGTTAAGACTGAATAGCCTACGAGATAACACAAACTAGACTTTAAAGCTACTGTCATTGATACTGATGTTATTTTGTAGGTTGGACACAGAATAACTCAGTATAAAGTCTTGGGAATGAATACCATTTAAAATCCAGAATTCTCACAATTTGTATTGAAAGAATAGACGAATAGAAATAGAAATAATACACTTTTGATTTCAATTTAAAGTTAATGCTAGATGTGACAATAAACGTATCAGTAGGCTACTTGGTGTTCTGTAGATGCCCTATTTAGTTTTGAGTAATTACAGAATTAGTTTATTACAAAAAAAGAACATTGATCTCAGTCAATTATTTATTGTGTTTCTTTGCTTGTATATATTTTTGTATATATGAACCTGTAAATATTAGATATGTGGTTAAAAGGGTATTCATATGTATTAGCTTCATTTTAAGTCAAATGTATACCATTGAAATCTAAATTTAGGATCATCACAAGGACAATACAGTAATGTATATGGTTCAATGTACGTTATAAGTTAGCAATTCTTAGTACATTAGTTCACAAACCATTGTCTTTTCCATGTAAATCATGGACATCAGTAATAGCTAAACAAGGAAGCCAAGTTGATTTATACGCAAATACGTTTAAAGCAACTGTGAATCAATAACAATCAATTTAACAGTATTATATATATTAAAATGAGTGATTTAATTAGAATTGTGGTTGATTTTGTGACATCTGCATTTATCAGAATACTTTGCCAGATAATAACATTTTCTTCTATTGAGTATTTTGAAAAACCTTGCAGGGCAAGGCTCCCATAATTGATTATATCTAGCTGTTTATCTTCATTGCACTTAACAGTGGATGTTGGCTAACATGTTCAATAGCAACATTCCCACTCCAGATTTCCATCAAACATTATTGATAATCATAGTCAGATTGTATTTGTACTGTAAAATTGACTGGTGTGGATTAGTCAGCTATTGGCTTTATGACTCATATTTGTAAAGATCTTGCAATTATTTATATTAAAAAACCAGCAGAGCTACAAAATTAAAATATTGATTTCTCAAACGTTACACAGCATCACTCTATGTTTATACACACACACAAAGTGCTTTTGGGTATCTAGATAAAGCGCTATATAAATGTAATCCATTATTATTGCCTGGTAACAGAATGAGCACTTTAATGCTTTCAAATGAGGTCAATTTAGATCATTTGTGTTTATGAGCAGTATTATGTTTTGTCACCAAGTGGATGAAGCATTTTTTTTCCTGTTAATTTTTTTAACATAACAAAGTTACCTGCTGTTTTTAAATGTTTGTTTGTTTTTGAAGTTGTAAAATACAGTGTTTTTAACTGTAAATTAACTGTAAATTAAAGTGAGTCTGTCTTGATTTTTAAGGGAGAGGATCATAGTTGGGAAGGAAGAATGTAGGTCCCATGTTGTAAAATGTATGGCAAAGTTTTCAAGTTTTATATAAAGCCACATTGAATTTAATCAAAAAAGACAAACGGCATGATCCGATTTGGACGCTATAGACAAAAAAAAAAAAGATTTGGACGCTATAAACGCCATGGTCACGTTTGTAAAATAACCAGGCGACGTGCTCGGGGCTCTATTATCTTGCCTGCCGCATTTTTGATTCTTACCGGAAATACTGACGTGTACCCTGTTCGAGAGTTAGCTTGTTAGTTAGCTAGTTAGGTCGAGCCGGGGAGTGACACAGCTGCCACATCAGGTAAATATTTCCTAAAATGAAATACAAATATGTTCTAATGGAAAACTACAAAACGTGCCCTAAATGACTTAAGGTAACTGGTAAACAAAAAACAAACTCCGTACAATAACGTGATTGTCGCTATGAGACGCGAGTGTGATTTCTCAATGAGATAGCTCATTTAGCTGCTGTTGCTAGCCAACTGCCGTATCTCCGGAAGTGAGTTGTCAAATCAGGAAAAAAAACTGGTAGTTGTAGTGTAATTTTTCATTACGTCCGTTTCTTGCAATTAGAAGAATGCGATGATATACTACATGCAGTTTGTTTCCGGTTTTAAGCATACCACAGTGGAACTGTGGGACCTGTAGTGATATGATTTCAAAAGCGCATACTTTGTTGATGAGCTGTAGCTACAGCTGAACTACACAACCCATACAGAGTATTGGGGAATGGGTGATATGGCTAGTTAGCTATTTTATACTACCTTGTTAGCCACCGTTACTTCCCTAAAATAACGCTAATGACACGGCTGAAATGATGACAGTATTATTATTGTATTACTTGGATACAAACGCGTTGTTAGGGTTAGCTGGATGAATTTGGCTAGTTTGGCTGTCTTGCTGTTTAAGTAGCAAGCTAAGTCTCGAGCTAACAACTCCTCACGGTCTCACGTATTGTCATGGCTACTTCTAAAATACGTATT
Organism: Stylephorus chordatus; assembly: GCA_900312615.1. Taxonomy (NCBI): domain Eukaryota; kingdom Metazoa; phylum Chordata; class Actinopteri; order Stylephoriformes; family Stylephoridae; genus Stylephorus; species Stylephorus chordatus. Next base: position 5,961 of record OMPB01047989.1, on the reverse strand, counting down.
CGTTTGTTTTGACAGCATTATAATAACCGTAAGGAAGCATTTTTAAACAAACACGAAACATACTCGCTCAAATTGCCCCTCTATATGCCCATATATCGCATAGCATTAACGATCTATTGGCTATCAATCCGATTATTTTATGGTACTTGAGTAACAGTACAATACCTCGTACACCGATATTTTAAGGTATACAAATATGGCTTTGGATAACTGACATCAACTGTATACTCTTGATCAGTGTTTATCTCTATCTAGTGCCGACATGACTATATGCTGATTTATTCACCCATAGAACGCAATAGGCCTATTTCCGGATGCTTACTTTTATTATCGGTGAAACTACTAACCATACACATTCAGTAATCATTATTCCAAATGTTTTGCTATTTCACTATAATTTATTGAAAGCTATGGCAGTTGTTTTTCATTGAAATATTGCATATATGTTATTTAATTTTTTCATTCTATATATGCGTCCTACACTAAACTAACTGTTTATGTTGCTGTCCCTGTGGTTGCCATATCACTTGTGTGCGCCTGCGGGAATATCCTAGTAAAGGGGTGTAAATGCTAGAGGTCCAATACGATCATATTTCTTGGTCTTCACCTCTACAGAATGTCAGAAGGGGACAGTGTTGGGGAATCGATCCATGGGAGACCATCTACAGTTGCTGCCTTTTTCACACGTCTAGGACAGGTAACATGTCTCTGTTCCATTAATGCTGCAGTAGGCAAGATTTGGGCGCGAACAGAATCTGGGCACAAGAATAAAGATTTTGAATGTGTACAGTGGCGAAAAACACACCCACTCCTCTTCGATTCACGTCTGAGTCTGCCTCTCGGGGATGCGCACCACCATTTTGATAGGCAGGTAACCCCGCATCCTGGCTGAGAGCTGCCCTCATTGGATGTTGGCTACCGGGAGCGGTGAAAAACTAAAGTCCCTGAAAATCTGTCCTGGGACAGTCACAGATATCGTAAATTTTCCCAGAGTAGGTGGTTTATTGCTAGCTGTCGAAATGTGAAGAGAATTTCACCAAATATTACCAAAAAAATATTGCCTACCCCACCTTTAATTGATAATGCACACATTTGAGTAAGTGGAGATATTGTCCATAATCTTAAATCTAAATGTTTTGCAAGATTGGCATTTAATATTTAAGAATAAGAGATTGCATTGAGTGTTCAATATTTTCACGACTTTAAAAAGGGATCAGGAAATCTCCAGTAACATACAGCCGGACTGAAAAAAAATTGCCTGGAAAATATAATGGTGTCCTTTTACGTTGATTTTACAATGACTTAAACTTAATTTAAATTAAACTAATAGTGGTAATCATTGTGCTGTCAAATATTAATATCATTTCACAACAAGTACAGTATTGTTACAACAATAATATTCTTCTATCTATTGTTCAATTATTTAAAATAAAAATAATTTTCAAAATGTGAAATTGTAACTTTTTGCTACCCCAGATCTATCAGTCATGGCTAGACAAGTCAACCCCTTTCTATGCAGTGCGGTGGGCATCCACTCTACTTCTTACCGCTGTCTACATGATCAGAGTGTACATATTGCAGGTAATCCCTCATGCTCCCTATACTCTTATGTTATTCTTCCTAAAATGTATTTTGTTAATGTTTTTGCATCCTAGGCTTGTGCTAATTGGCGATCGGATTGTATGTCGATGTATGGTTTTTCATACGCCGATGTTTAGGTGCTTTTAACTAACTTACTATCAGAACTACCAGCTCAGTGGCCTTGTGGTTAGAGTGTCCGCCTTGAGATTGGGAGGTTGGGGTTCGATCCCCAGCCGAGTCATACCAAAGACTTAAAAATGGTACCCAATGCTTCCCTGCTTGGCACTCAGCATCAAGGGTTGGATTGGGGTTAAGTCCCTGCGATGTACTGGCGTCATGTCCAGGGGGGTGTACTTGTACATCAGCTGCCTCACGCTAAGGATACAGGAGATAGGCTCCTGCCCTATGGCCCTTAATGGTTCGAGAACCATCTCAGGGCTACTTACTTACTATCAGAACTAAGTAGAAATAATCTCTAGAATATGCACCCTACTGTGCATTTAGAGATTTCTAATGGAGCGGCATGTCCACCTGCTGAGCCCTGACATATGACGTATGGGGCAGGACACGTAGCCTTATATGGTATTATTGGGGCATTATGCTAATTTACGATTCTCATGATTCTCGCATTCATGTTTACATGGGCCATTTACTTACTTATGGTATGGTCACTGACAAACTCACCATACGAAAAAAAGTATGACAAAGTTAAAGGGGTAAGTTCGGAATTTTTGATGTAAAGCTTCATTTTCGACTTACCCGTGATGATTCTGATTGTTTGAGACATTTTTCAGCTCCGTGCACCCAGTCGCGCACTTGGGCAGGTAGGTTTATGCTAATGCTAGTGCAACCTTATAGTAACCAATAGCAGCCACTACCAAACTCAATTTAAACACTCCACAGTGCACCCAAAGTTAATAAAATAGTACTACTAATGATAATAAAATAACGACAGTCTTGAGTTGGTAGTGGCTGCTAGTGGTTACTATAAGGTTGCGTTAGCATTAGCGTAAACCTACATGCCCAAGCGCACGACTGGGCAATCAGAATCATCATGTCGAAAATGAAGCTTTACATCAAAAATTCCGAACTTACCCTTTAAGATAAGAATACGAAACTATTCTTGCATGAGACCCATTGTTATTAAAGGTGCTATAGATAACATTGCTCGAAGCACAAATGAATACATTTTGCAACATGTAGCTATGCATTATCTATAGATTTAGGTTACTTTGTGCGGGCACTTACCACAGAACTCAACCATTTTTTCCACACTGACTGGCAACCTCTGAGACTCGTGACGCAGAGATACCGCGTGATA